>QGML01000303.1:0-20254 GCA_007825375.1 Lachnellula willkommii | reverse complement strand
GGATTTTTTTTAGCGTATTTTCCACCCTTCCATTCCAAGCTAGCACTCCTATCTAGCCTTCTAGCTCTATATTTATTGCTTTCCTGGCCAATTATAGGCTTCTTTCCACTCCTATCTTTCCAGCTTAGCTAGCTCTACTTTCCATTCCAAGAGGCATAATTTTGGAAGGATAGGAGATCTGAATCGCTGTAGCTGGCGTGGGACATTAAAAGTCAACCATAGTTAGTGCCGCTTTTGTTCACCTAGCATAAGAAGCATTGGGATTTTGTGGAGAAGGCCGCAAAACACTATAGGAGTTAACATAAAAGAGGCCCGTATTGGAGGTAATATTCTGCAAGTTGGGAGCATGTCACGTGCTATTTGCTGAAAAGGGGGGTGAACCTATCTCGCATACGGCACAGTGCGGGGAAGCGGGGGGAGCTTGGTGCAATGCAGCTTTACAGTAAAGTCTGTGATATTATCTGATTAACGCCCGTCTGTCCGTCCATGCCAAAACATCAGGCTGCAGATGTGTCAGACACGATTGGCGAGTAGATCATTGCTGCCTAGATCAAGGCAAAACCAAGTTGGAGGAGATCAACGGGAGAACTTCACCGAGTAGAGTTGCAAAAATCATACGACCCAACGAATTCCACGCCTCACTGAAGATAGACTCAAGATCTAACGTCAAGGACCTCGAATAACCCACCTCCTAAGTCTGATTCGCCGCCTTGCTCAATGATCGTCAAGAATTGCTGAAAACCCATTGCACATAAAGACCAAGACGTCCCCAAGCTACCAAGCCCTGGCTGGAATGCACTCGAGGAGAAAAGATTATCGCTTTTTGGAGATGCGATAATGCGATGTTGCTTTTTCCCGAGTGGCGTAAGTTCGTTCCGGAGAAGAGGTAATACCCACTGCACCAGCCAGGGTCCAGAATATCTTGGGGATTTTACTCAAGGATTTGCCCTGTCCGCTTTGTTCGAGAAGATCAAAACATTATCGACACGTGGCGATGGCGTCAATACCCCGTAAAGGTAAAAGTTGGGGCTGGCATATCAGTGGCCGTGGTCACACTCGGCCGAGCCCCCCTGCTCGGTACCTGTCAGCAATGCCGCAACGGGCACGCTCGGTGTGGAAGCCTCATAGATCTGCTTCGACTTGTCACATTATCGGCGTAGAAATGAAATCTCGACGAAGATATGCAATGTTGATGTGTTGTTGGCAATGCTGGAGTAAATTTCCCTCTTGGACAAATACCCAGTCCCATGATCCTCTAGTAACGCCCGGAAGATGCTGAGGGTTATATATTCCATCACCATCCCGCTTGCCACCTTTCAACAAAGACTTCACGGCCCATCATACTGGGATGGTGCCCGAAAGCCTTGCCTCTGTCAGCGCCCAAGCCATTATTGCCCCTAATCCACAGGAAAATGAGTAGAAGGAAACCAAACAGTTCGATGGAAGGCTGGACGCGGGCAACTGAGTTGAGGATCAACAATGATGATATGGAGTGCGAACCGTTGTCACAAGCCGAGAGCGAGTCAAGGTTGCTAGCCTCGCCAGAAGGGAGCCCAGAAGGGAGCCTCACGGAACAAGGCTGTGAAAGCGCCACCTTGGTGACGAGTGAACAGCAGGGCGCCACATCCAGTGATAACCGGTAAGTTTCTCGCTGATCACACGGCTCATAAAGAGACTGAGAGTTCCCTTAGTAGCCACTCGCCACTTGAACCTTCACCTATGTCATCGGCAACCATAACGAGAACTGCCTTTATCGATCCTCAACTGTGCCCGCTCGAAATCAAGGAAGAATCTCTTCAGCTGAAGATGAATCCTAGTAACCAGAACTACACTCTCGCTGCGAGCTCGTACAAGAGTGCGTTCCCTGGTTCTTTGGTTCCAAGATCAGCAATACCTCGGACTGTCGACCCTGAAATACACGCCTCGACTATTGTTGCCCTCTTTCCAGATACCCTCCAGGATCTCTCCGACTCCGAGATCTCTCAAAAGATCGCCGACTCCCACCGATACCGGGATATGGCTTATGCCCAGGAGCCTGTACCTTCGCCACCCGAGGCCCAGAAGGCAGACGGAGCAGCATCTGAACAGGCTATCCAATCAAACACATCCCTTTCTTTACAGAACGCGCCAGCCGCGGAAACTCGACAGCAACAACCCAGGATTCAAGTCCCAGATGAGAATAGTGAGGAGGAGGCGGAGGACGACCAAGGAAACTCATCAAACGAGCAATGAGCGGCCACCAAAGACCAGTACTGATGATGAGGTCGAAAATGAGTCTAAGGAGGGTAGTATTTGCGCTTGTTAAAAGGACACTGGGGGCCATCATTAAGTCTGGGACAGGCTGAATGATTAGTATATGTAGGACGGACTGTGTGGCAAAACAGGACACATGGTCATTGGTTCCTTGGTATTGAGGTATTTCATAATTGCGTATCGATCAATTTTCTTAGAATACAAGTGTTGGTGACCATCTTATCGTATGTTAGTGTATACTCATCCGTTCAATTCAATTATACGCAAAAAGAAATAACTTACGAGTGAAAGTCTAAGTGTTCCTGGTAATTGGGGCGTCTTGAAAGGGACCGAGTCCCTGCTCTATTCAGCTAGATGCAGTACTTCGTAGTTGCTGCGTATGAGGTTGTCTCACAAGAGAGTTGACCTCATGACCACGCGGAACACTCAAACGAGATGCGTGAACCGATATTGGAAGTTGTTCGGGATGAGTGTTGGGCATTAGCGATAAGACATTTCACCTCGCAGGATGCCGTGGTACACCAACATCAGATATCCGGATGTATTCCGGACTTGCTATGCTTACAACAGGCTCCGAACTTGACCAGGGTCCACAGGGGTGTCCCACAGCGACAAGTCGGTTATCGATTCTTGGTGGGCCTGCATATGCTGTCGATATTGGGGAATAATCTGCCGTGGAAAGGGTCAGATCCGAAGGAGTTGGAGAGATTTTGTGCTAGTTTCTTCAGCAAAACATCGTTCGATTCCCCGTCAATGGTCCCGCGGAAGCTCTCATATACGATGATTTTCTGCTTTGGAAAGGAAGTTGTGCTGCAACTCCTCATTAACTCCTGTTGACGTGCTTGTTGGTGTGCTCGTTGTCCCACAAATGCAATCAGGGTTGGTGTTTATATATAGACACAGACTGATCGCGCTGATATTGTTGGTCCGAAGATGAAGAGTGTCAGTGTAGCCGGTTGCGGAAAGGGATTTGCTCGAGGTTGGATCCCACGCGTACCAGCATAGCGGCTGCCTGTCTCGATGGGTCCTGTATACATCCATAGTGGTCCGAGTGGTCCGAGCCTATGGCCTTGGAGTTGGACTCAGTGTATATTCTCTGACGTCTAGTGACAGCGGATACGATCAAAGAGACGCATCAATCGGGGCCTCGGTGTATATAACTTCCATGTACCTTTCTAGCACGCGTCTGCCGTTATGCCATGAACTGTGACCAGCGTCGCCAGCTCACGGATGAGGCAAACTCGACGTGCTTGCTCTATCGAGAACCTCCATAGGCTGCGTTCTCAGGTCCCCCTGTCAGAGAAAAGCAAATGATATGGCCATATCTCTACAGCGGCTTGATGAAAGCACCGAAGAAGAACCTAAAGTGTTGATATGTGAGTTTGAACAGTGACTTAAACTTCAAATGTCCCACTTACTTATGAAAGCCCTTGAGATTCAATCATCAAACTATGCGCCCAGCTGATATTAGGACTGGTGCTTGCAATCAACCACCATCAACAGCACAGCGGCGAAGATCGATTTGGGAGTCTTGACAATAGGACCTTGAGGGACAGGCCGCAGCCATAAGCGTCGAGAGATATGACGATGAGAAGTACAGTCTGTTGTATCAACCAAATCCTCTCCTCTACTGACCTCCAACAGAGTTTATAGAAACAATACCTCCACCAAATCAAACCCCGCCCTCCAAACAAATAACCCAGCACCACTAAAGCCGCAATCTATTCACCCCGAAAGACATAAAGCAGATTGACCTCCATATTTAGAAATCGTATCATGCCACAAAAAGTTAAAAGGCACGAAAATCACAGAAAAGAAAATGCAAAGTTCAGCGAAAGCAGGGCAGGAATTAACTACAGCCGCAAGGAAAAGTTAAGTAAATAAAAAAAGAACACTTCTACCATGCATAACAGCGCAACCCTCCCTTCCCTCCATCTCACCCAATACCCCCCATTCCATTCCATCCCATTCAGCCCCCCCTCTCTCTCCCACCAAAAATGTGTCCAACGATGAATGGCTATTAACAATATCTGCTTGCCAACCAACCAACCAACCAACCATCACCCGCAGCCGTACTCCATAAAACCACTTTAATCGGGTGAGGTGAATGGACGGTCCAGCTTGTGAAATGGGTCGGGTTGGGTAGAGCAACTTGCCCAACCCATCCCAAGCCTACCCTACCCTACTTCGGGATACTTGGATCGACTTAAGTAAGCTTGGGCTTTGTAGATATCCTGAATGAACCCTGACTGATGCGAAGTACTTGAGATCCACTAGGAAGCATCCCATACTTCATTCATGTGCTCCAATCCAATCCATCCAATCTCAACCAAAATGCATACACATGCAATGTAAAACTTCACGAGACATTACCAGCCTCCCACATTTCATATCCACTCGTCACTCGGGCGTAACAGGCACACACGCACGCACAACCCATACCATACACACCTACTGAGAACTACATGTATCAACCAACACCACAAGACCAAAAATACCCCAGAAAACTTCTGCGGCATTGACCACAGAATTACAGAAAATTTCATGCTAGATTCAGTTCAGTCATGGAAACTTCATCAAACCATTTAATAGCAGCTAGCAGCCGACGAGAGAAACGCCTCTTCTCGCGCACTTAATTAGGGCTTGGAGTTTAACAGCCAATGCCGTAACCTTGGCGTCGATATCAATGATAGAGGAATTAGGTCTTCCTGCATCGATTGATCTGGCCTATTGTTGTAAATGGGGAAATAAGTTTATGAAATGGAAAATAGGGGCCAAGAGTGGTTCATATATGTAAATTCGGCGAAAGACCGTGAATGCTATGTTCGGCTCCATCCTAATACGTCTCTATGCCATGCCGTTATTATTCCATGCTAAAGTTCAACCCCACGCCCGCTTCCAACCTGGAAAAAGCTTTTTGCAATGTAGATGATTAACAAGGGTATTATAAGCAAAACTCAGTAATCAGTAATCACAACTCAACACTCCCCTCGGGACTAATGTCCCTCCTCCTATCTACTCTTGCAGGAATGCTGCTGTCCGAGCCCGAACTAACAGACGGTGAACGGGCAAAACGATTCCTCCTACCCGTGTATCGGCCAAATGTAGCGGGGGAGCGGTCAGTCCGTCGTCGCCCGTCGTTTGCCTTGGGTGTGTCCAGGTCAGGACTTGGACTTGGGCCTCTGGGTGGAGAGCGGGCATCTTCGCGGCCGGAATCGAGGTTATGATTCTTGTGTTGAATATCAGGGCTTGGGCTTCCATGGTGGAAACCGTTTGTGACCACAGGGGAGTGCTGTTCTTGAGCCTCGTCTTCGGATTCGGATTCAGGTTCAGATTCAGAATCGGTGTCAGAGCCGCTTGTTGAAGTCTCATCATCCAGGTCTTGCGCTGACTCCACTTCATTGGAGCGAGGAGCTGGATTTTCGATATCTTCGCCGGTGCCGGGAGGTTCAACATCATCGGGAAATTCGTGGCCATTTGTCAGAGGTTGCTCTATCTCTGCTTGATCTGAGTCACCAGAGTCACTGGTTGGGGATTGATCATCATCGTCCTGATCTTCATCGCCCTCATCGTCCTGGTCAGTATCGCCTGCGCCATGTGGTTCCATCTCCGCCTCGTTGGAGTCACTTTTCGGTGATTGCTTCTCCGGGTCCTCATCCGATTCTTCATGGTTAACGTCATTTGCGAGCTCTGGCTCCAACTCCAACTCGTCTTCATCCGAGTCACTTGCGGGGTGTCGCCTTTCAAAGTCTTCGAGCTCTTCTTCGGTGAGTTCATTCGCAAGATCCCGATCCATGTCGAGTTCTTTGGAATCATGATCCATGCCGTTGACAAAGCTCGCCGGCTCTCTAGCGTTACCGTTACTTGATTCCTCATCGTCAGAGCCATCGTTTGGCGGAGCATTGAGGTCAACACTAGGGGAGTTGTCTCTAATTTCTTCCTGTTCTTGCTCAGAAATAGAATCCGAATCTATCTGAGTGCCTTCGGCATCTGCGTGGTCTTCGTCTAAATCCATTTCATCCGCGTTGGCATCGGATACATGGGCGTTAACAGTTTCTTCTTCATCAAGAATACTCTCGTTTTCGTCATTATCAACATCCATCTGATCAGCGTTCTCGTCAGACTCGTGATCGCTGGCTGCCGCCATTGGCTCTTCGTCGCCCTCCGTAGCTCGATCCGGCTCAGGGCCCATGTCTTTCCGAGATTTTCCCTTGCCATTTTTGAGGGACGAAAGAACCGTCTCGAGATCGTTATTAGTATCCTGAGTAGAAGCTTGATTTCCATTTGTAGATTCTTGGCTCTGACTTTCACCCGAGAGCTTCATGCGTTCCCGAAGTTTCTTCTTTGTTGTTTTCGGAGTAGATCTTGCTTCGTTAATGTCTTGCTCCTCGCTGGATTCGGCACTCTTGGATTTTGATTTCGATTGCTTCAGGGTGTTCGGCACCTCATGGCCGTCAGATTGCTCCTCATCAAGGTCTTTCTCCTCGGAAGGGCTGGTCTTCTTTGATTCGGATGGGCGGCGTTTCTTGGTAGTAACCAAAGACCCACCATCGTGGGATTCCTCCGCGGCACCCACTGTAGCCTCGTCTAAGATGGGGTTACGAACTTCCTTGGACTTGGACTTGAATTTCCCATCATTGCTCCTTGGGAGAGAATCTTGCACTTCGAAGTTATCTCTATCTTTGGAAGACGTGTTTCCTTTGGACTTGACTTTCCCTTTGTCGTTCCCCGAAGAATTGTTGTTCTTGGACTTAAACTTTCCATCCTTGCTCCTTGTGGGAGTGTGTTGCACTTCGGAGCCCTCTTTTTCTTCGGATAGAGGCCCGTTACTCTTGGACTTGACTTTCCTTTTCTCGTTCCCCGGAGGATTCTTACTCTTGGACCTAAACTTGCCATTATCGTCCCTTACAAGAACGTGCTGGACCTCGGAATCATCTCTTTCTTGGGCAGGAGACTCGTCATTCTTAGACTTGAACCTCCCTATATGGTTCCTTGAGACAAGGCTAGGCACTTCAAAGTCGTCTCCATTTTCGGCAGGGTCCTCGTTACTCGTAGGCCTAGACCTTTCTCTCTCGTTCCTTGAGGAATTGTCACTCTTGGACCTAGACTTGCTTTTTCTCGTGGCAGGCATTGGCGTTGCTTCGGGTTCTTGGGAGGGCTCATCCACGACTTCCTCCTCACTCATTGCTTTTCTGTGGGAGTGTATCACTACAGCGAGCCTGGACTTGGGCTTTTCCGCACTACGCTCCTGGCTAAGTAATCTTGGTTTCGCTTTAGATTTCAAGCTCAGCTTTAAAGACGTTTGTGGTTCGGATGCAGTACTGGGGCCTTCGGCATTACCAGAGTTATCAACTTCGGGATCCTCAATCTGCACTTCCTCGCTGGCAGATTTCGAAGTCCTCTTCGTACGTCGCCTGGAGGAATCACTAGGTCCCTCACCGTTATCACTCTCGTCTTCACAGACCCTGGCGCTCGATGCAGTGCTCTTGCGCTTCTGCTTGCTGTTTCTTCGTTTCTTCTCAGGCAATGGATCCATTGCTGCAAAATCCTCGGGCTCATTTGGCATCGAATTTTCGAACTTCTCGATCAGAAAATCGAGGATTTTCCGGAATCGCATTTCCCTGTTTTCAGGTATCTGCTTCTTCAGATTTTTGAAGAGGGCCTTCAGAGCAAGCGATTTACCGCCGAAATTAACTTCCTCCTTGACTTTGATCCAAGGAATCTTTCGTTCCTTGCCAGCTTCGCTGTTGCGAATTGCGCGGAGAACCTCTAGCTTTTTTGGAGCACTCATCGCTCGGGAAGCTTCCTCGGCTTGATGGGCACGCCACGGGTTTGCATCAACGGGAGCATCATCCAGAGGTACATCCTCGGTATCAGATGAATCGTGTCGCTCCTTCAGTTGTTTCCACTTAGCGGCGCATTGTATTCGGCTTCTGGTATAATCCATGGCCTCGCTGATGTGGGCCCAATTGATCAGGGTTTCTTCAGGCTTATCGCGCGTAGTCTTGTCTTGTTTCTGCAATTCACGAATCGTTTCGAGACTTTCCTTAACCGCACTTTTCAGCTTGACCTCCTCGTCGTGGTCCCACAGATCTTTGCGTTGTTTGTCGCCGCAGATCAAATAATTCCTCCATCGATCTCGACAATCCTCGGGAAACTTGTTAATCAATTGGCTGATCTTGGTCCACTTCCCTGGGTACAAGTTGTGAGCGTCCCGGAGTTCTTCATCTTGCTCTTTCGTCCAGACTCCCCGGCCATCAAAGTTGTGAAACTTTCTCCTGGCTGAATTGACAATTTTGGGTTTGGAGATATGTGGGACAAAGTCGTAGACATCTTTCCATAAATCCTTGCCTTCAGCAGCAGCGTTTCCCTGAACCATAGCATTAATCTCGTAATCGGTCATGTCATGCATATCTCTGTAATTTTCAATCGCATCCGAGATGGTTTCAATGTCGTCTTTTGAAAGTTGACCGGGTGTACCTGAGGCTTTCGAAGTATTTGAAGGTTTTGGCGTTTTTGGATTCTTTGGTGTCTTGGGATTTAAACTAGGTCTTCCAGGCGTGCGAGTGTTCTTCGAGTTTCCAGTTGACGATTCAGCTTCATAGCTAGTTATTCGACGCTTCCGTTTGCCACTAGGTGCCGTTGCTGGTGTTGGCGATTGGGACTCCCGAGCAGATAATGCTTTACCGTCGTTATGTTCATCTTCGACTACTGATCGCCTCCGTGAAGATCGAGATCGCCGAGCAGGCTCGCTGTCCTCTGGCTCTGCGGCGGGGGCGTCGTGTTTCTTCTTCCTTCTTTTAGTCGATTTGGAGACAGAGGATCGAGACTGCGGAGCAGACCCTTCATCCCCAACTGTTTCTTCAACTTCTAGAGGCTCAGACTGATCTCTTTCCGGCACTACTGTCTTCTCTGGTCCTTTTTCTATTCGTTGTCCAGGTATGATTGTAGGAGCGCGGTTGATAGGCGTAAAGTGAGGCGTAGAGGATTTTTTAGGTGTCGGGAATCTTCTCCCCGGGACCGACCGATCATAACCTCGAGGAAGGATAGGCGTAGTAGAAACCCTCCGCGCCGATTCTTCCCTAATAGTCTGACTGTAGAGAGTTCGCGCTGTCTTCTCTAACTCAGCAGCACTAAGAGACCCATGTGGATCAGACGGCGAGCCCTGATCTTTCGAGATTGACTCTGATCCGCTTTGGAGGGAGAACATCTCCCTGAGATCCCTACCAGCTGATTCTGTCGTTTTGCGGCGTTTGGATTTCTTGGTTGTGTTTGTGATCGGCTCGACGGCTTTCCGCTTTCCTAGAGCCTTATTCGAAGGTCGTGACGGTGTTCCATCTTCGTTTCCGTCGGTTTGAGGGGCTGACGAGAGCGCGTCATTCCGGAGCTGGTTCGAAGCTTGAAGATGTTCCTGTGAATTATCCTCCTGACTTGCATCATGATTGCTGATGTTTCCACCATTAACCGTAGCTCTTATCGGTTTCACTATCGGCGTCTTTCTTTTCCCCTTCCCTTTCGTAGATTCCAGTGGAACGGGTGCATTACCCGCAGGAATAGAGTAATCGGTAGCCTGACTTTCAGAATCAACCTGACTTTCCACATCCATCTCTGCAGTGGCCTTGCTAATTCGTGACTTCCTGGCCTTTCCCACACTCTCCGAAGAGCCTATATTGTTCAACATCGGCGCATCAGCTTCCCGCTGTGCTTTCTTTGCAGCAGCTCTCGCCTTCTTCCCAAACCGCCCATTCTTTTCCCGCTTCTGAGTCGAGTTTAACGCCTCATCAACTTGTCCGTCCATGTCCGGATCCACGTCCATATTGTCAGACATAATTGGTCCTGTTGGTATGTCCACAGAAAGTCTGGAACCCCGACTATTCTCTCCGCCTTCTTCGTCTTCTTCTTCCGCGACGGGCTGTTCTTCTTCAACCTCCGGAAACGTAGCAGTTTTCTTAGCCTTCTTCTTTGACTTCTTCTTGGGTTCGGGGGACGCGGGCGGAGGTGGTTGTATGAGCTGAGAACTGGGGTCTTCGAAGTCCTCTTCGGAGTTTGCATCCTCTAATGCAGCATCTCTCGAGAACAGCGAATTCGGATCCCCTTCTTCTTCTTCTTCTTCTTCTTCTTCCTCTTCACCAGACACTTCCGACTCAGCCTCCACCTCCCCATTCACACTCGCATCCACATCCGCATCCTGGAACTCCAATCCCTCCATCCCACCTTCCTCATCTACATCCCTATCCCCATCTACCACACACCCAAGATTAGCAAATTTCCTTTCCCCATATCCAATCTCAATTGCAACTTCACAGAAAGATTCAGACTCACCACCACCATTAACACTACTCGACGCTGGCTCATCTTTAATGGTCGGAGTCGCAGGTGGCGGCTGCTGCGAGGATCCTAGCATTCTGCCCACTACCCCTCTTACCCTGCCAAGCGTGCTGAACATGTTAAAAGTCCACGCATTGATTGCGGGTGCGGGGAGTGTGGATTGGGGCGGTGCGCGTTGAGGGGAGGAAGGAAAGTCGCGATGTTATTTTCTTGAGACGCGAGCCAAGAAAAGCACGGGTGGCTTTTGAGCAGCGGGGCACGAATGCCGCGTCACGTGGGAGATGGTGTACCGGTAGGTCGTTTCTTTTTAGTATGATTATCTACGGTGTACCTAGACGGGAGGTTGTAATAGTACCAAATTATTCTTATTAGATTATTAGATGTCTGCCCGTATATTATAAGTCCCCTTCAAGCATTTGCTCTAGAATCGCTCACGTATCTGAATGTTTATAAGTAGACTTTCATCCTGCATGCTCATTTGCATTCCATTACACTCTCTGACTATTGCGTCTCTTTGTGTTTATCCTTACAATTTGTCTGGTCGTCGTAAGTCATATGTACATTACAACACCTTACATCCACGTCAAACACAAAACCCGACTCCAGAACAACCTTCCACATCCAGACAAACAGGCCGAGAAAGTTTATGTTCCACATCCACATGCATATCCATCCACACTCCCCCCAAACCACATCCCACCTCAAAACCCACAGCTACCGCAAATACCGACTAGTATCAACAGCTCCATACATGCTTCACCTAAGCCACCTGCGGCGGTGTCGGCGGCGGTGGCATCCTCCTCATATCCACATCCCGCCGTTTCTGCTTTGGCGTCTTAGGCGTCGCCCCCCGGCATCTCAAACGGAACCCAAAGCGCCTCGTCCCTAAACTCCCGCCCCCTCTTCCTAACCTGCGGTATCAAGGGCGCTGGCCTTGGCTTCTCGAACTCGGTATCGTACTTTTCCGCGCGTGCTTTTTCGATGAGCGCTTGGCGGACATATTCACGGTGGCGCGTGAGGTTGTATTTTGAGTCGAGAGGCAGGGGATCGCAGGGGAATCTGTAGGTGAGAGGGGTGCGCTCGGCGAGGCTGGCTGCGGTGATGGGGCGGTCGAGGGGCAGGTTGCGGTAGTCTTTAAAGGGGCGGTGAAAGGGGTGGTGGTATCCGATGACATTCTTTGGTGTGGGTTTAGATGCCTTCGAAGAGCTGGTTTTGGTAGGTTTCTTTAGCTTGCCTAGGCGATGCTCGTAGGATTTGGTTCTGCGGAGGGTCTCGCGAGGCGGGAGATTGAGTTCGGTGGCAAACATTTTTGCGGTAGGCGAGCTTGGTGCTGAGGGCGGATGTGGTGGTACTTCTGGGACTGCCATAACATATGGACCAGTGTGTTCCTCCTGCAAGTAATCGGTCTTTCCTCGTGAAGATTTGCGATTCTTCCATGTTTTTCCAATGTTGCCGAATATACCTGCCGTCGCGCTCCGAGTCTTCTTCAAAGATGGCCGTGGAAGATCAACTTCCAAAGGTGGGGCTTTACTGTGGGTATCTGATTCTGAGAGCGGACGTTGGCCTTCTTTTATGGTACTGGTCCAAGTCTCCCTTGACAAGCTCGGGGGAGCGAACTTATCAAGCGTTTTTTTCAAATCCGAAGTCTTCGAACTCTTCTTTGAGGATTTGCTGTTGCGCTTGCTCGATTTCCCAGACTGCATGAACGCTTCCACCTCGTCAAATTTAGGGAACGGGTCGTTTTGAAGGAGCGCGACAGTAGATTCATTCGGGTTTAGACCCAGGGTATCTGACTCTTTCCTCCGAAAGATTGACTGCATGCTCGTCTTTTTCTTAATCGTTGGCGGCTCAGTGTCAGGTGGCTCTGTGTATGGATGCTTGAGAAAATTGAACGGCGGGAATTTAAGTTCGGTCGACGAAGCATTTGGTGTGCCTGGCTGAGTCTTGGAGAGTCTTGGAAGTTGGAAGCCTGGCACTTCATCAGGAACAAATGCGGACGAGAGAGGGCTCCTAGGAATCATCTGTTTTTGTGTGTGCATTCCCACTCGAGGATGTGTAAGGGGTTTGAGGGACGGGATCGAGTAGCTTTTACTGCGAGACGTATCAACATTTACAGGCGAGTCAGGTGGTGTTTGTTGAAAAGGAGGATAGGCATCCGTATTCCGCAGCGGTAAATCCGGGAATCGTCGTCGACTAGGGGTGATGTCTGTCTTGCTACCGGGTAAAGCTGGTATTGCTCTTGCAGGAGGTTCACCAATGGTGGAGTCAAATGTCGTCGGATACGCCGCTGGTGTTCTTCGATTTTGGGAATTGAATGAGCGGTTCCCTTGAAGAACAGTGTCACCAGGCTGGACGGATTTTGATGCAAAGACTGGGAATTGAGCATGTGCCTGAAAAGTTATTGCTGTATCGGCCGATTTGCTGGCTGTCTTTGTGCGGCTGGGGATTTGACGATTGGTGATGATTTTCGTGCCAGGTATGACAGGGCTGTTCTGGCCTGATATAGATTGCAGTTGACCATCGAGGCTTGTGTTCGCACTGCTGGCTGTAGATCGACGCTCGTTGAACGATGAATTGGCTCCGCTAATCGTACTGGCCTGTCGGCTGGAATACCACTCTTCTCCTTGAACTGCATTGGCCTGCTGGATCATTTGTTCGGCGAGCTCAATGTAGCATTCCAAGCTCTGCCGCACTGATGTCCAATTGTGTTTTGCCTCGGGCTTCAGTAACTGTTGCACAAAGTCCTTGACGATGCCAGTGCCATTTGCCTCGACAGCAAGAATGTGGTGATAGAACGTGGCGCGATATTTCTTCAATGCTTCGACATCAATCTTGTCGTTTGGCATATTCTTCGGATTTGGTGGAAAGAGGGTGTTGAGCATCGCCAAGGCGTTGGGTTTGTAAAAGTGCTCTGATTGTAACTCGTGAGCCATAGTCTGTCACGTGTTAGCATTCATCAAGTTTCATAGCTGAGGTGAATGCATACCCAAATCCGAAGATCTACAAAGGTTTGCGCATGATAGGATTCGATCTCGAGCTCCTGCTTTTGAACCTTCGTTACCCATTGAAATGCATCTTGATCTTCAGACAGGACATATCTCCAACTGTCCTTCCTAATGCCAAGTTTCATGGCAGCTTCGCGTAATACAGTCCGCCTCGTACATTCCAGGTCTCGAAGATAATCCAATGCTTGCAAAGCGCGATCGAACTGTGCTTCTTCGTAATTCGCTGGGAAGGCAATGTGCAGAGACATTCTCCGAACCAAGCTTAGAGGATAGCCATGCGCTTCGCTGGGGCAATCGATATCAAACAGAAGATCCTTGCTCACATCCAAGAATTGGTTAATCGGATCATTCACAGCAGTGATATCTCCATTTTGGAACTGCTCAAGCTGGGCATTGTCGGCGGCGAGGTCGTTGGCTGGCGTGTTCTGCGGTAACGAGGAAAGAAACTCGATAATCAGTTTTCCTTTGGTGTCATAGTTCCACCAATGGTGCGCTTGCTGTAAGGTTGGGAGTTTCTCGCCTTGGGTTGGAACTGTTAGCTATTTGGACATGCCAAGGCTGACAGATATGTATAGCATACCGGCATTGAAGGAAAACATGATGCGCAGAGGTAGCTCGCTGGATAGCTGGCGTTGGAGGATATGATGCAAGATCCATGGAAGAGATGTCGAGTGTTTATCGCAAGACGAGGGAGATGCAGGTGTAGACGAGCGTGATGTTGAGCGCGATGCCGAGTCCGGCATGGCGGTGAATATGGTCTTTGGGGTCGGCCCGGAAGACAATATCGTTGAAGGCATTTTGAGCTGGGGTATCCACCATCAAAACAAAGAGCGTTAGAGTCCAACCCTCCACCACAACTTTCTGTATTCTTTTGAGTATAACTTGGTCCTCCTAACAATCAATGAACCCTGCATCCAAATCCAAATCTGTTGTGGGTTACCTCTTGAGGATTCAGGTGAGGTTTGCTCTGGGCGACCGGCAGCGTGGGCATATATGTATATTTATATATAAAATGCTGCTATACCGGATAGAGAGAAATGAGCCCGAAGTCTTCCGCCTGCGAGTCTCGATATTCTATGTCTCCATACCACAAATGACGACTTTGGAATGGTTTTTGTAAGTTGGTCACTATCAGAATGCGGGTTACTGACACGGGACACGGGAGAACCGTAGGGATTCCCACCAACGCCGTAACCAAGTTAAATATCCTTGGGTATCTCTGAACCGAACGGCTAGGAATGTAGACATCCGCGACAAGCAAACGATAAAGGTGGAGTTTTTGTTGAGTGACAGAGTCGAATGCCAGTGACGACCGAGACTCGTCGAAAATACATAGAAAACCAACACTGCACGTACAACGGGTAGTCTTCTTCGGTATTCGCATGGGAAATGTCCACTTGGACGAACCTACAGTATGAGTTACTTGTATTACTCCGATCAAGCAAGGTCGGGGGGTTCTATAGGTTAATCAGTGCGGAGTCGTCCCAGTGCATTAACTTCATGCATTATGATTATTGAATAGGCGGAAGATCGTTTGTATTTCTTTTTGTTGATACGGTACTGTACCGGTATATTATTATACCTTGTCCAAGTATGTGACGTCGAATGATGTTCCCGGGAGACGATCGATCATGCATATTATGCAGGCCTGATATGATATGGGTCGCAGTCGGAACCTGAAAATCATCTTCCATCAAGGATGTTTCTATTGATTCCATAGACAAACTCTGCCGGAAGTCGAACATGAGAAAGGTTCTATGCAGAAGATTCCTTTAGAACTTGTGCAGCAAAAGCTGAGGTTGCCTGCATAAGCCATACGATGATGATGCAGGAACGAGACGAAAACATGTTTCCACGCCCGGTCAGAGCGCGCACTCAGCCCTACTATTCGGGGATTAGCCATGTGCGTGATAGCCACTCGGAACAGAGAGATTCAAAGCAAAACATGAATTAACGCAAGTTATCCGTTGCAGTGTTCACCGAGGGAAGAACGGGCAGATGTTTTTCGTGGAGTAGGAAGCCTTGATGCAGTGCATCTTTCTTCTTTTCCAAGTCGCATATCCTTCTGCAGCACAAGCAATACGAGTACGGACTGCAGCATTATTATTGTCGAAAGCGATCGTCTGATACATACATGCGTTTGTTGGCGGATAAGATACGGAGTACCCCGCGTTGAACTGTCTTTTGTGATGCATCTCGTTGTACCAGCTCGAAGCAGCTACTCTTGTCTCCGACATCCGGCGGGCAGTGCAGTGGACAGGGACTTCATCTAGCTGAGGCTATACTGTATCCTCGCATGGCCAGCTTGGATATCCTGGGAATGGCATCTCCAGATGGAGCTGGAATTGTATAGGATGTCGTACGACGTTACGTTACAAGACACATGCACTGACTGCACTGCGCCTTCTTCTTAAGACTCAATTGTGCTTACGAGGGGACTCGTTGTGCTTATGCCTGTGCATGTCCGTCGGGCAGACTGTTTGCGTGATGGAGGATCTGGGTTAATTAGGTATGTAGCCGTCCGTCGACTTTCATCTAGTAGGCTTCTGTATTACAGATGGGTGAGGGTGACAGAATTTGCGAGGTTTTGGGGTCGCGATGTGTGTTTTGTAGTGGTGAGTTCTGTGGTGACTGATTTTATCCTTAAGCGCATAATCCATCATGCCCCTGCCCCCAACCTCCACCCCCACGATCTCGTGTGCAAACATGACATGATAGCTGTGTACGCTGATCTATGAAATATTGATATCATACAGGTAGATCATAAATTACTCTAAATATCAGCTAGACGACCCAAAACTAGTACCAAAATGCCGACGCTCAACAACGCGCGCTCGGCGATAAAGACTAACAGCATGCATCGGGAAGCTACCTGGGTAAGAAATGGCATGACCAGTTTAAGCTGGGCTGGACAAGACAGCAGACAGAACAAAATGGATAGCGCGACCAATTCTAAGGAAAATAAAGTAACAGAGGCGGAGAAGACGAATAGTTTAATCCAATTCAACACCGGATTTGATTGGGTCCATGTGTAAGATGTAATCTAGACCCAACCCAGCCCAGCCCGGCCAGATCACGCTAGGTAGTCTTATATACCAATGCCCAGTATGTATTGAATTAAGCACTCCAATGAACAAAATGTGATTAAAATGTTCCTTTAGCTCAGTGGTAGAGCGGAAGATTGCAGTTCCTCTCAATCATCTTCAGGTCACTCGTTCGAACCGGGTAGGGAACTTTTTTTGCCGTGCCAGGCAATAATTATAAAATTATCTTTTGGCTTTTTTTTATTTCCCCCATGCTAGCTTACTCATACTTACCTAGTAGATCTGCTGATTGGCTTCAAGCAAAAAGAGTTAAGTTTTTAATTATCCGGATTTTTATTTTCAAGCGACGAGGGCTTAAGCGAGTCAGGATACGGGGACCTAGTTTGACAACAACAACACAACTGTCAAGTAGCAAACCAAGAATGTCCTACCAAATAATGAACCGGAGCAAAGAAAGAGTATCACTTTATTAGCTTCTACATCTCGCAATAGCAGCCATTCCATTGTTGCAAGACATCAGGCACCGCGTACTATGAGGGCCGCCGCATTCCCGGTGCGCATATTATATCAGAACCCCTCCTTGCGAACACCGCGTGCACCCGTGGCCACAACGCGTAGTGTAACATGTATACAACAGAGATATTTTGCTACAGGTGGCGAAGAAGAGAAATTAAGTAAGTGCAATCTATGGAATATTTTCAATGCATTATGCTCGCTGCGGTCGGGTTTGCTTTTTTGCTCTTGCTTTGCTTGTTGGCTTTCTGGCTCTGGCTGTTGTGGTGGTCGCGTAACAGGGCAGGGCAGGGCAGATCATGCACCCCAGATTCTGCAGGCATTCTTCCGCATATGATTGCTAGAATCTGGATCAACTGTTTTTCCTGTTATAGTACATACATTGGCGGAGTATGGTCTACCGCAGGATTGCGGACAGAATGCCATGCGTGAGGGAATGAGATGGATCACGTGACACGGTCATTTTTGACGACATGTGCTTAGAGGAGTAAATATGGCTGACTGAACTCAAGAAGAAAAGAAGACATCCGATACAAGCAAAGATGGACCAAAATCTCAGAATCACTCAAGTTTCCGAAATGAGCCTTCGTTATCTTCCAGAATGCTGGAATCGGCAGCCACTGCCTTTGCATCATTAGTTGTCGTGGGAACAGGATTCGGACTCGGTGGCTACCTCTACCACAAGTCATACAAATGGCTGGTATTGCACAAGATGGAAGGTGCTTTCGAACCAGGCGATCCCGTCCTCGAGCTCGCAGCGATAGGCAAACAAATCCCAAACACGATCGCCAGCCAAAGCGAAGAGCCCGAAGCCCACTGGATCTTACGTGAAGAGCAAGCCAAGATTGACGGCATCGTCAACGGAACTGACCGCGGACACTATCATCTTCTCATAGGAGAGAAGGGGACAGGAAAGTCCAGCATGCTGCTCGATGCTATGAAGAAGGTCGACGGTGAAGGAATCAGTATGTTCGAGGCACATGCAGACCTAGAAATCTTCAGAGTCCGGCTGGGAAAAGCCCTGGACTTCGAGTTCCACGAAGACTACATCGGTTCGTACTTCTCCGAGAGGGGTCCGAGGGATTCTACAGCGCTTCTAGATATCGAACGTGCCTTCAACAAGCTGGAGAAGGTGGCCCTCAAAAGACGAAAAACAGTTGGCAGGCCATTAGTCCTTATCATCAACGCAGTGCACCTCCTTCGAGACGATGAAGATGGAAGAGATCTACTCGAGCTACTCCAACAACGAGCCGAGCAATGGGCAGCCAGCAACCTCGTGACCGTGGTCTTCAACAGCGACGATTACTGGGTGTACGAACGATTGAAAGTACTAGCAACACGCATGGAAGTCACATCCGTCACGGACCTCCCCAAAACCCAAGCACTATCCGCCCTCTCCAAATACCGCGCAAAATACTACAAAGAAGTCCCCACCTCGGAAATCCTCGCCGAAGTCTATAGCCGCGTCGGAGGCCGCCTCACGTACCTAAACCGAGTTGCAAAATCAAAGGACATGATCAAGACATGCGACGAGATCATCGATGTTGAGCGGAGGTGGTTTTTGAACCAGTGCTGGATTCTGGGCATGGAGATGGATGATGATGTGATGGATCAGCAGAAATACGCCGTTCGTCCCACCTCCCCTCTCTTCACTTCCCAAACTCGTCCCCACATACCACTAACAATATCTGCAACATATAGGCCGCAGCAATGGTCCTAGCCCTCGCCCTCGTAAAACGCGAATCCGAACTCGCCTCACAACCCAATGCCGACGGCTCCCACAACATCCCGCAAATCCCCCTCCACATCGCGCGCCAGATCATGACGCGCGCCGACTTCATCCGGGACTACGACCACATCAACCTCTTCACCATAACGTCCAGCGCATTTGTGCGCGCCGATTCGGTGCCGATGCAGCGGGCGTTCAGGAGTATCTGTACCGAGGAGGGCTTCGAGGCCCATCTGGACGCTACTCTGCAGCGCATCAGCGATATCGAGAGTCTAGGGCGCACGCGGGAGTTGGTGGCGAAGGATTTGGTGCTGGGGGGGCGGTATAAGTTCTTGTTGAGGGATGGGGAGAGGAGGGGGGAGAAGGTTACGGAGGTTGTGTTGGAGGAGAAGGATGGTGGATAGCGGAATATCGAGTGTAGGATTAATTGCCTTGACTGTATTATACCAATCACATACATAGACTAAAAAAACAAGCCAAAAAAATCAACATCAAATCCAAGTCCCTACCGCAAATCCCCCTCGTCTCCTCTCCCTGACCATTAAATCTCGCTAACCCGCTTCCCCCACGCCCTCCCTATATAAACCTAAATAAGCACAAAATCCACAGCCACAACACCACGAGATGTTGTGGGCCACAGCGCCGACGGGCACTGTGGTGGCTGATGGCACTCCCTGACGAGATTACAGATGCGGTTGTGTATCTGATCTCAGATGTCGTAATAGCTGCCGAAGGATGTAGACAAGATTAGAGCGTCGATTGGAAGCGTGCTTGTTGAACCTTTTGGTATTTTTTACTCTGTTTTTTCTTATATTTTTTGGGGGGGCTGTAGAATAATAAAAGTGCTTTGCTTTGCTTTTTTTTTGCTAATTTCTTGGGTTGGGATGGTGGAGGTGGATGTGGATATGTGAATGTGATGGAGGTTGGGAATTAGAATTTAGCAAGATTGAAGCGATGCTTGTGTGTATTTAATTGGAAGAGGGGGGAGTGGGAAGGTGTGAATGGAGTGGGTCTCGATTCTTTTATATGCTTTGACTCTCCCCAGCGATGGATGGAGTGAGGGAAATGAAAACTATGTTCAAATATAATGACAAAAGAAAGGCGCCGATAGTTAATCATTCGTAGTTCATTCAATCTTTGCGTTCCAAGGCCCTATCTTCAACTTCCACAAGCTCCCAATCCTGCAAAGTAGATCTGTTCCCCTCTGAACCAATATACTTAGTAATCCACGGATGCTTCAAGACCTCATCAATCGACAACCGTTTCTCCGGCTCAAGAACCAGCAGCTACAAACCGTCAGCACTCACTCACCCTCAAACACCACACATATACGACTTAACATACCTTGCGTATCAAATCCCCAGCCTCAACACTCACAAAAC
>QGML01000302.1:0-20329 GCA_007825375.1 Lachnellula willkommii | reverse complement strand
CCCCCTCTACCGTTGTACCAGCACTTCAAAATTGTAGTCTCAACCTCACACTCAGCTCGCGGAGAGCGGCATTAAATATGCTAGGGACCACTGGACCACTCATATTAATGCGTCGGCCTTGGGGCGTGTTGGACGGAAGCTGGGTAAATCGTGTCAGTATATTTTTTTTCTCTCTGGAAATTTGGATCCTAAGTGCAAAATTACCAGTGGGGGTTCTATTATCTTGAGGCTTCTTCTTAGGCTCACGCTTAACTACACCATCCAGCTGCAGGCACTTATCTGGTATGAGGTTCTGTTCGCAGGCTGCCCAATTCTGAGGTTCACGCTTTTCCGGATGAGCGTCGGATTCGCCAAACCACGGGGCTACAGGTGCTCTCGCCTCAGGTTCACGCTTTTCCTTATACGAGTCGTAATTGGCATATGTTTCGTAGTTTCCATAAGAGCCGTAATCGGTATCTAGTAGAATCGTGTTAGTATATTTATTTTTTCTTCGGGATTTTAGATTCCAAGTGGAAACTTACCTGCATCTTGAGGCTTCGCCTCAGGTTCACGCTTTTCCAAAATGGGGAAGCACTCAGGGCCTTGGGCTTCGTCGTAGCAGTCTAGTTGGAACGTATTAGTATAATCTTTTTCTTTGGATTTTTGGATTTTGGTTTACCAGTACCGGCAGGGAGTGCACGGTCCTGAAATTCACGCTTTTTCCAAGGAAGAAAACAGTCATGGTCTTCAGTTTCTTCGTAACAGTCTAGTTAGAATGTATTAGTATACATTTTTTCTTTCCATTTTGGGATTTTGGGGTGGAAACCTAAAAAACCCTCAGGAGCAGCGTCACGCTTCACTTTGTTCACCTGACTACTAGTGCTAGTAGTATCTTGGGGAAGTGTTGGGTACTTTTCTTGAAGTCAGTTCTGTTTATTTTAAAGAATCTTGGGCACACAAACGTCTCCATAATTAGAATACGGGTTATAACCTAAGGATTATAAGCTTCAATTTATTGAGATGTCTTTAACTATACTTACTCCCGTAGGGATTATCTTGAGGAGCAGCCTCCCGCTTCTTTTGGCCCACCTCGCTAGTGGTGCTAGTCGTGTCTTGAGGAACATCGTGGTACTTTTCTCCAAATCAGTTCTGTTAATTGTAAAGAATCTTAGGCACACAAACGTCTCCATAATTGGAATACGGGTTATAACCTAAGGATTATAAGCTTCAATTTATTAAGGTGTCTTAAAATAAACTCACTCCCGTATGGATTATCTTGGGGAGCAGCCTCACGCTTCTTTTGGCTGCTAGTGGTGCTGGTAGTATCTTGAGCAGCATCATGGTACTTTTCTTAAAATCAGTTCTGTTTATTTTTTAAAGAATCTTAGTGAGACAAACTTCTCCATATGATCCGTACGGGTTATAAGCTAGACAGTGTAAGCTTTAATTTATGAAGGTATCTTCAACTAAACTCACTCCCGTATGGATTATCTTGCGGTGCTGGGTTTGGCTTGGGGGCAGGTGCAGCTGAGACAGATGCTAGGGAAGCAGCACCCAAGAGGATGAGTTCGGTAGCCCGCATTTTGCGAGATGAATTGGATTTGAAGGGATTTGCTTGAACAACTTTATTTAGATGATGAAGTGATGGAGTGTTGGAACGATGATGGAAGAGAGTGATATCTGGGAAAGGTCCAGCTATTTATTCATTTGAAAAGCCTTCTACTATTATTGGCATCTGATGACGATGATCATCCAGCTACAACCAAATGCTGCTTGGAGCCTCACCGTATCCCAAAATCTCGTATTGGATACAAGACGGTGCCTCCGATCCCGCCGGCTAATACCATTGGCATCAACAGCCGTCAAACACCAAGACCCGTATGAACAGAATCGCTCCGGCATCACCCATTGCCACGGAGCAACCGAAGTCCGACGTACACTATTTCTATCATATTTCTCATTTAGAACAATAGAGTACGGTTGAAACTTCAAGGTAAGTCATTAACGCTGATGCCAGCATCATCCAAGCCTCCCGAGTACGCCAAGGTCCTCCTTGGCAATAGAAGCTAGGTGCGCCGGACTGTACCCAGATTGTTCCTAGATTGTGTTTTTCAAAGAGAGCCAGAGCCTAAGTATTCGTACCTGCGGCTGGGCATGATTAGCATCGGTTCCAAAGCCTTGGTACACAAACCCAGTATTTTGGGAATGGATATAATACGTCGCCTTGCAATACTCCTCGCCTTTGCTAGCGCAACATACTGCCTCAGCCTTGTCTTGCTCTGAAGACTAGATTTTAAGTCAAGTCTAGTAACGGCAGAAGACGCCTGTTCCGTGTAAACCTATTAGCTCTTCTCACTAATTAAGCATTTAGGAGATGTTCCTCGAGCTATGAGGTAAGCCAACGCAAACACGCTTTGAGCGAAAACTAATACTTTCTAGAATACTAAGAACATACCGCAAAGCCCAACGTTACATTCCATTATTCTCCCGATCCACGGAGAAACATATACTCTCACAAAATCATACTTTCTGCTTAGATTTTGATTTAGAACTTGCATGATTCTAAGCTCAATAGAGTTCTTTTCTCCTTCAATTTGCAAACACCCTCTAATCAGCTGCCTCTAATCGTGCCCCCCTGACCTTCTAGTATGGTGGTCCAGGCATTGCCCCCACTAATCCAGGTCAGGGGGATCAACACGATTACCTGCATTAGACTAGTGTTATGCTTAATATAACCATCCCTTGTATATGCTTTTGGCGTGGTCTTTTCAACTTGGCTTACTTCATACTATCCCTCCCTTAATAAAGTTCAATGATCATTTACGCTACCGTAAATACAAAGGGTCTCTGCTAAAAATATCACTATAGTTGAGGCATAGTGGACCTTATAAGTACCCTTGCTACAAACAGTAGACCGGTTTTGCCGCTTTGCGGGACCCGTAAGAGCATCTAGCTATGTAGTTAAGCAGTATTCTATATTCTTTTGGAGACAGCCTATAATTTAACAACTATTAAGAGGAGGTTAGTAGCGAGTTGTGGCGTTAGTTATAGTTCTAGCTAGATTCCAGTGCCGAGATGCCTTTCCCGGCAGTAGAGAGGTACAAAAATGCGGGGTGCATGTCACATCGGGGCGATAGTAATCAGCCTCCTGTAACGTTCCTGAGAAGGGGACTTAAAGAGATTTCATATAGGCTAAAATGAGGGTACCTTAACTTGAGCAGATTACCTCACCTATGACCGAATATCCGCAATCTATAATTCTAGACCGACCGCTAAAACGCATTTTATCTAAATAGCTTACTACTATTATAATAGGGTTTAACCTCATTGGGTAATGTTACTGCTCCATTAATCTCTGTAAGATCCTGAAACCATTTTTTATATTTGTTTGTTAGCACAGCGATCTTAAACACAAACTCAAATAGATGAATATTTATTAGTAGCCTTGCATCGCGTCATCAATATATGGCAAAGTTTCTAAGATTCCGACCTAAAGCAAAAGCTTACACCAAGCAAGGCTTCGCCGAATGCAGTGGTCATTTATTGAAGAGGCAATCTATTTCCAATTTGCATTTCATGAACTCTCCCAAGCTCTCCTTCATACAGACTTAAAACCTCAATATCACCACACACTCTTCCCTTCAGAAAGTTTCAAAGTTCGAAGTCCCTACTTGATAATGTATACACCGCTCGAAGATAGGAGTGAGCAAGACTCCCAGCCATCCGAAGATTACGATCAATTGCTTTCAAAGGAGTCTCAAGATCCCAACTCATCATTCAGGCCGAGGTCAGCAAGAGGTCGAAACCAGATCCTTGTCCAAGTCTTCCTCACTCTACTCCTTTCTATATTTACTTTTGCCCTTGGATCTTATTTGGGACGTTACAAGTTCTCCAATCCCAATGGCCGCGACTTCCTGGAGCACGTCCAAAAATATTGTAGGTTTCAACCAAAGTGGAAAGTATACACACCCCAAGCTGACTTACCAAAGCACCGATTTTGAAGGATGTGGATACTTCAATGCAATATGTCACGTTCAACGGTTCTTTCATGAAGGAGAATGCCTTCCGACAAGATGCAGGACCTGAAGTGGATTCAGCGTGGGAGTCAATGGGGGTCAACTGTGAGTCTTTTCTGAACAGAAATCCCGATTCCCGACATCTCTAACAACTTTATACAGACAGAAGTCTAGCCATCCCAGTCTCGGAAGCCGCAGCGAGCGGATTGAAGCCCGACCAAGTCCAAATAAAATCCAAATACGGCGGTGGGTTCCCCGCCAACGTCGAAGGCCTGCACCATCTCCACTGCCTGAATCTCCTTCGTCAATCACTATACTTCAACTACGACTACTATAAATCCAAGGGTGAAGGAGCCTTCACGAACGACGACAACATTGTTCATTTCCACGTCACTCACTGCATGGATATTATCCGCCAGCAATTGATGTGTATGCCTGATACTGGTGTTTTGGGGCAGGTATGGTGGGACCCTGCTGCTCCCAAGGCTTTTGTTGATTTCAATACGGAGCACAAGTGCAAGAACTTTGATGCGATAAGGCAGTGGGCTCATGATAGACAGATTCCTGAGCTGGTGGCGGATGACTTTTTGCAACCGCCAAAAGAGGGTGATACCATCTATGAAGAGATCCCCTGAAGGTGTAATTTCATGCAACACTAGGTTCCCAAGTCTAATGATGGAACTACAGACCAGGCAACGTTGAACAGGGTGCAGTCCGACTGGGTTACTTCAATAGCTACCATTCATCTGGTTTTGCGACACAAAAAGAGCAGGAGTTTTTGATATTGAGACCTTGATGTCAGCAAATTTGGCATGCAGCTCTCAAGTTCGGATATCTGACACGAATAGTTGACCAAGAGAAAGATAATCACCGAGCACGGTTTGGATACCGCCGAATTGACAGGCACGAGCTTTGAGAAGCATAGATGCTAGTCCAGCCTCCAGGTCTAGATATATCTAGAATAATAATAGGGGGTATATCAACAAAACTTAATATGTCAACCAAGAGGTATTGATACACACGAAGGTCATACAGGCTTAGAAACTCGAGTACAAGATGTAGGGGTACAGTTTTCAGCTGGGAGACTGAAATTGATGTTATTAATGTTCATAGGACAAAACAAGAATATACTTTCGGGGATCATATGGTCAAGTTGGTTACGAATGGCGTTGAGACAGACATTAAACATTATCTGTTGAACTTCCAGTTGCTGAATTAGCTAGAGTTAAATTCATTATTAGGAGTAGTGTAGGAAGACTCGTCGTTGAAGAGTACATGGATATATACCGGTAGTAATAATACGTGTAGTACAGTACCTAGGCCTAGGCCTAGGCCTACGGAAAAGGATCTAACCACTTCCGGACTGCAGAACGTGTTTTCTTTCTTTCCTACACTACTACATCCGCGTTCTTTCCGATTTTCCCGACAGCCAGCGCACGACGCCACATCCTCAACTACCTCAAGACTCGGGCAATAACCAACGAATTGGGAAGCTCATATAACATTTGGACCATACCTACGGTCCTACGCCCGTAACTATGGACGGCCCTCAGTTCGACGCCGAGCCGTCGGAACCCCGCTCCATCCGTCAACGTGTCAGATCCGCGTGCAAGCCGTGCAAAGACCGCAAGAAGCGCTGCAACGGAGAGAATCCTTGCGATACTTGCATTGGATATGAATATGATTGTCATTATGTTGTCTCGTCCCGGAAACGTCGGAAGAAACACGACAGTGCCGCAGGACTACCAGATGTTCCGGACCCCAACCACAGCGCCTTCGCAACACCCGCAGAGCCTAAAAAACAGAGCCTCAGCGAGCAAACACCCACGCACAATTGGGGCTCAAGGGAAAAAAATTCAGGAACTGCCTTTGCAAAGATCTTGATGGGGCGCTTGGATCCTGGGCAGGTGGATAGACCCGCTGTACCGTGGAATCTGGGGGTGGGTCAGGTAAGTCTATTTCTCACAGACTACTTCAAAGAGTGGTTTCAAGAGTCGACTGCTCCTGAGTTACAATCCCCAAGTCCCGGGGAACATTGTTTCGTTACCACAATCTATCCTGCTGGGCAATACTAACTCGGATATCTTGGTGTCAGGAGCCTCAAGGACCCAAGCAGGATATCGCCAGAATTGTCACTCTGGACCAGATGCGGGCCCTGGCCGATGTATATTTCGATACGGTTCATCAAGTGTTTGGATTTATCAACATACAACCTTTTACAGACACGATAGTTCACAGATGGTCGGGTTTTCCGGCTCCCAATTCAAGAGACATGGTTCTTTCAGGAGTTGCGGCTCTTGGATCCTTATTCACCGCAGGATGTCCATCCGCTTTAAGAGAATCAATTGCCAATTTTTCCAAGGGCTTACTAGAAACTACGAATGCTCGTAGTAGCCTTGAGGTGGCCGCCTGGGTCTTGAGGACTCTTTATCTTCGGGTCACTTCTCAACCGTATGCTGCTTGGATTGCAAGCTGTACAACGATGCACACAATTCAAGCAACTGGTATAGGGCAAAAATCCGACAGCGATGTAGATGATGATATTATCGACAAAGGAAGACTTGTTTGGGTCTCTCGCGCAAGTAACTGCTTCGCTTCTAGGGAGTATGGGCGGCCGACAGTAGAAATCGAAACGAGTCTGGTGTCAATTCCGACCTCACGGCCGGGCGACTTTACCCATGATCTATTTTATATGTATCAGCTTTCGGAGAGACTCCATCCTGATAAATCCTATACGCTGGCCGACGACGAAGCTGTAATCGCAGAGCTCGCATCGTTTAAATCCGATTCTGATGGCGTCATCCTTTTCAAGGGTTACTTGGGTCTAAACCTTTATCGTCGCCTTCAATCACAATCGGTCACTGTATCGTCAGAGACCGTGAAGTCCGCAATATCAGTGGGGAAGGATGGGGTGGATGCTGCCCTCAGATTCGCCCAGCGTCGACAACCCTGGTGGCACGTAGCCAATGTTACGTTCCAATTCGTGTGCATGCTACTAGTCATTGATACGAACACTTCTCTGCAACATCTGGGAAGCGCTATGAATGCTTTGCAAACAGTTGCCGAATATTTTCCTTCTCGTTCGTTGACTGAAACATTGGGCTTTCTCAGAACACTAGTGAAGCTCACGTGTGACCGGAAGAGAACAGAGCTCGATTTCTTGGAACAGAGCTTGCAAGACAAGAGTGCTACAAACCTCGAACCGGTCGGCTCTGTTATCGGCGTAGGCCAAAATGACAAGAGGCTCTCATGCGGAACCTTCACCCCCGACTTGAACTCAGGAGACTTCCTCAATTTCGATTGGGATGCATTCTTCAAGGCTGACATCCCAGTCTTAGAATATTCAGTGATAGATCCATAGACGGCTGGATCATTTCCCTATTCAAAAATGGCGAAACACCACCTGTTATGCAGCAATTCAGCTCCGCCATGCGATCTCAAAACTGCCCATGAAATTCAGACAGAGAATTTGTCATAATTCGACTACAAACGGCTCATTCATAAGCTCGTTCTTCGGTCCACCAACGACCGCCGCATTAACAAAAGTCGTTATCCTTTCTTCTCTATCTCCAGATTTTCGAAACATCCCTTTCAACCTCGTCCACAACACCAAGACAGCCATTCAAATTACGCCACCCCATCCAGCCCACCCAGTCATCACCTCTTCGTAGACCTCTGCAAACCATCCAGAACAGCATCCTCGCGGCCACAAGAAGCATGGATACGTCCGAAAACGACCAACCGTGGATTAATCCTCGAAATTTCCTCAGCTAGGTGCGGGCATCTAGCGCGGTGGAAGTCGCGGGCGTTGAGCTGATGTTTTGGCGGGCCATGAGTGACAATAATATCTGGCTTTCGATGTAGGGTTGCGAACCCAGAAGCCCGCTGGTCTTCGTTATCAGGTCGGTACTGGAAGGCCGAGACTCCGTATTGTGGTATCTAGGGACTGCCGAATATTGTGAGTTTCCGAGGACTGGGAGATCTGGCGGTACTGATGTGGCTCTCCGGGGCCTGTGGGAAATCGAGAGTCACGCAAGCATCTTGGAGATAAATCTCATTTCCCAATCGAGATCCTCCTCGTCTTGACATCGCTATACCAGCGCTCTAGATACTTTGCAAGAAACGCATCATCAAACACGACGTCATGATTCCCAGCACTGAAGATATTGCATCTGCCGGTGTGCGACTGTTTAAAACGCCATTTTAACCGTACCTGTACCTCATGCAAAGAACCCTTCCCAGTCAAGGTCAAGTCACCGGCATGAATGAGGATCTCTAGGTAGCAGTACTGGTTTATGTTGTGTGTATATTGCAAACCACCCGATTGACTCGGCTGGGAACCTTTGTCTGTCGAGCTCCCGAGTGCCGTGCCATTGCCATTTCCGCAGCGTGTATGTTAGCTGATTCACGCTTTTGGCGCTCTGGCGCTGGGAGGTTAATGCTAGTGAGAGGATGTGATGTGGAGGTCATAGTCGTAATGACCTTGCTCTGTGAATATGAAGAAAGAAGTTGAAGTTGAAGGAGTTTGGTACTGTAGTATGGCGCAAGCAACTCTATTCAGCTAAAGGAAAAGCCATAGCATTTGCCTACTTCTTCTCACCTTGATAGATAAGTCTAGGTAAATACCGTGTTTTTCTTCTATTTAGCAATCTCCTTTAAGAACTTTCATCATCACAATGTCGTCCCAAAACACTTTAATCTAGTGCGAGTATTCCATCTACACCTTTTTGACAGTTCCATAGGAGAAGAATAGAGTAGAATGGAAAAGAAAGGGGCCGGGCCGCAAGCGAGGAAGGTTAGAGTAATACAATTGAGATGATAATCAATTAAATTGCTATTCAAAAACACAGCAGCAAGCTAGCAAGCAAGCAAGCAAGCAAGCAAGCAAGCTCATCAAATAACAACTTCGAATACCACACATCCCTTTCCTTTCCTTCCCCTTCCACCAAACCAAACACAAAATTTTCACCCACAGAGACAACGCACAACCAAGAGAAATTTCCATACCGTACCGTTACGTATACACGCCTAAAAGCAAACACCACCGCTTAAAACCCGGTCCCAAAACCCCTCTAAAAGGATGCCTAGAAACAAGCGTTTCCATGCTCCAAACCCCGGTCCCTAAACCTAAGAGACAAATGTACTAAACATTTTTAAGGAACAAAAAAAAAGGGGGGGGGACAGGGGACAGGGGACTCCAAGCTAATACCTTAGAAGAGGTTCAAGGGAAAGCAGCACTGCGGAGATTATTATCTAAGCTACACCTGCTTACTAAGAGACCGTAGACGTCTGGCTACTCGCTCAGGTTGATATATCTTGATTGATGAAGCGGCAACAGAAAGTAACGCATTGAATAGGTATATGTTCAATAATCCAAACTACTAAAGACAGCGCTGGGAAGAACCAGACCCCGAAATATACCTGTCGTCCTCGTCACAAAACATACCCGCCACTGCCAACAACGCTCCAATCCCTCACAGCTCTCGCCTCCTCTAGCTCAACGCACCACCACAATACCTCCCTCGCTTTTTCAGGCTGCCCACCTTCCTCATACGCTCTCGCGAGCGCGAACCAAGCTTCGCTGTAGTTCCACCCCGTACCCAGTTTTGTCAAGCCGCTGAGGAGACCGTATGCGCGGTCGCGTGCTGCTAGGCGGTCTAGAAGCGCGGCGGACGATTCTTTAGGACTTTGTGGGCGGGTGGGGGTTTCTGGAGAGGATGGGGTGTGGGGTTTGATTTGTGGAGGTGCTGGCTTCGCGGTTAGGAGACCGAGTGGGCCGTGTTGGGTGCCGGGGAATGAAGACGTTGTTTTTTGTGGGAACGGATGTGGTGGTAGGAGCGGTTGGAGGAACTAAGGTATTCACAGTTGAAGCGGAAGGTGTGGAGAAAGTATGAGGCTGTACAAGAGCTGGTATCGATGGTGGAGGTAGTAGATCTTCGGTGTAGATGTCGAGAAGTATATTCGAAAGCCCAACAGTGGCTGAAGGGTGGTCGCGGAAATGTGTAAGGGCGGATTCGAAGTGCTGAAGAGCGACGTATGGTAACAACTCGGCAACTGCGAGATAACCACGCTGAGAGGGTCAGTGAATCGTAGTAGTAAACGAACATTGCGAAACTTACTTCGGAGAAAACATCTCCCCATAACGCCCCAACACTTTTGCCGCCACCCCAGCCTGCATTATCAATTGAAACATTACCACCAGTGACTTTCGTAACTTCTGATTCCATAGCTTCGACCAACTTCTGCGCTTCCTCAATTGCGCCCTTGGCGTCGTCAAACATGGATGCTCGGCGATAAAATCCGCTGATAAGCAACCAGACCTTCACCAAGATTGCTATTCTCCTACGTCTCTCCTGTTCTTTAGGGAAACGAGTAACAGGGTTTGTTGACCTTAAGTACGGGCTCAATTGGGGCAGTCGATTGTCTTGTGCAACTGCAGGGTCCGGGTGCGCAGGTTTGAGAGCAGGCTCCTTGTGAGCCATTTGTTGCGATTTGGGGGGCAAAGGTTTTGCTTGTCGTGCACTCTTGGACTCTGGAGAAACAGCTAAGCCGACTTTCTCAGAATCAATCTCCTCGGAAAACCAGTCTTCTTTGTCATGTGTCTCTGCCGGAGGAGTGAAAAACTGCTCGCCGTCCACTGTGGTGGCCCTAGGCGGACTATCAGTGTTCGCCTTCCGCCCTCCTGCGCTTGTACTCCTTCGAGTACCGTCGCTTCTCTTCCTAGAAACACTTTCGTTGCGTTTTTGGAGCTTTTCATGGTGTGGATCTTTCGTTGAATAGCTACGTTGTCTGGCTCGAGCTCCATTTTCACCCGTGACTTGAATCGTCGGGGCCACCGTCTGGGTAGTTTGTGGGCGCAGATGGGTAGACTGCTCTTCTGGGGTAGGTGCTAGCGCATTTGACTTCTGCCTAGATCTCCCCGATCTGCCAAAAATGCTCCCCTTGATACTTTTTATGGTTCCAGCAGAGCTTTTTGGCGGAATTGGTGTAGCTGGGACCACCGTTAGAGCCGGTTGCTTTTGCGGTGCGTCGAATAACCTTGTGTATAAGCTTAAAAGCTCATCACTGGCATTGACAGCAATCTCGGGTCCTTCTAGCACCTCGATAAGAGCTAATTGGGTCATTTTGACCTCAAGGACGCTCTCTTTTTCGAAGTCATCCATTTCATCCACAATACCCTGATTCCGAGTCGTCTTTTCCTTCAGATGCTCGCTTCGGTAAGAATTATTTGATTCATCTTCTCCAAACAAATATTTAGGGTCTTGAAATTGTTCGAAAGCCCCCTCGCATGACTTTGCTGCGGTGACAAAGTCTTGCCTCGCGCTAAGTAACAGAGCCATAAGATGCCAAAGGGGTATCAGAGATCTCTCTCTCGCAAACCGTCCAGGCTGGGGACCCACCCCATGAGGATGGCTTGTTGTTGATGGCCGTCGAGGTATTAAACCAACCTTGACAACTTCGATCGCTGGACTCAGTTCTCTGCGCTCGGCAAGTATTGTACCCAAAGCAAACAAGGTCTCAACATCGGTCGAGCTCTCGAATTCTGGCGAAAGTGCTTTCTTGAAGCACCTGATGGCCCGTAACTGTATCTCCAATCTGGTCGTTGCATCAAATGTCAAACGCGCCCATTGAGCATGTCCAATTCCTATGCATCGCCAAGCCACCGCGAACATTGTCGGCGCAATTATCGTCCCCAGATCAGAAGAACCTCCATTCTCAAGAGCTTTCCCATTCCCGTTCTCTCGCTCGGTAGGATGGTGTTTATCCAGCCACTCCTCAAAATAATGACCTAACTCTTTAGCTTTCTCGACCCCTTGGCGTGAGCCATAACGGCATAATGCTTTAATGCACTCGGAGGCTGTTCGAAGAACAGTTTCATCGTCATCTAAACCTTGCTCGGGTTCTCCTGTCTTTTCAACACGAGCTTTGCTCTTCTTGACAATCTCCAAATAAGTATCAAAAGCCTTTAGTGCCAACTCAAACTCTGCTACTGCCAGATGAACCGTGAACAAATGCCTGAGTATTGCCGTCGAATGAAAAGTCTTCGTCGCAGCTCGGTAGAGGATATCCAAAACGCCTCTACTAACGCCCTCTGCTCCTCCTTCGCCCAAGTCGTGCTCGTTCCAACTACTTCCGCAGAGTATTCGCCAGTTCTGCATGACTATGTCTACGAAAGACTCGACTTCTTCGCTTCCTTCTTCTGCCTTGGGAAATTGTACCTCGTTTAGTAGTAAAGTCTCGTATCTTGCCTCTATTCGTTTCAACTCGGCGCGTTGTTGGAGTCTAGTTGACGTTTCGGCATAGGCGGTCGTTAGAGAAGTTGTGGGGAATGGCAACTCTTGTTGGAGCAGATCTGAAAGTGTGATATAATATTCCTTCCATACCCCCCTTCGCGGAACCTCAGCTTCAGCAGCCTTTCCACCTGTTGGTAGTGGAGCTTGAGTATCCCAGAACATCGCCCACGCTCGAAAAGCAGACAACGTTTCCGTTTCTAGTATAGATGACATCTTTGATTTGAGCGCAAGACTGGAAAGTAGACAGAAACCCGTAAGGTAGAGTTCGGTCCATGATCGTAGTTCCCTCCCTTGTTGCATGGACGATACGCTCGTAAATATTGGTAGAGCGGATTCATAGGTTTCCAAGGCCTCGGCAACTGCCCCTGTCCTACTCTGCGAAGCGCCCTTTATGTAGGAGGCCTTTAAAGCACACACTCTTGTCCACTCGGCCGATTCTTTTTTCGTACCGTCCAGCTGGGAAAAGTCCTGTTCTATACTTCTTGGAAGCCTGGAAGCAGCTAAACCTGGTTCCCCCAACTGCCAGTGTATCCAGCCCAGGCAAACGGCAGCCTGAAACTCGTCCTCGACATATGTTCGTTCATTCTCGATGGCCTCTATCAGGAGAGGTATGTAGCGGGATATGCTAGGGGATTGGGTCGAATTCGCAGTCGAGGGTCTGGCGGTACTGGGCCGCGACGAGTTCGGGTGGTTGTGCGCATATTCAGTGATCGCATGCTCGGATTCCGCAGTTAACGTGAGGCCTAGATCATGACATCAATTATGCCCAAAAGAAGACCTCTTCCTTGTGCCTGGGGTTTGTGGACATACAGGTTCGATTGGGCGCATGCTTCCTCACCTTCCTCACAAGCTCCGGAACAGCATCCCAATTTCCCTGGCAGCGAGCCTCATCCAACTGCTGGATATAATGGGCCGCCTTAGTCTGCTCGCGCTGGAAAAGAGAAGACGGATCAGCCGCTATTCTTACTTTTCTTCTAGGGATCCAACTTACGCTCATGGTTGCCGGGATGGGGGGGGATTTCTATCTCGACTGACTTGAAGACCACAAGGCTCCCGCAGCATCATAGAGAAAGATTAGCACGGGAAAGTATTCATGGTGTGGAGCGGTGAGTGGGAATGGGAAGAGGATGAGGAGGAGGAGGAGGAGGAGGAGGAGGAGGACTGAATGGCAGGCTGGTGTTGGTGAACTAGATCAGTTCAGCTCTAAAGTAACTCAGCAGAACTCTCTTCTCAATCAATCACCAGAATCGTCACTGCTGTCCAAAGAAAAGCGGTGCGCTGCGCGCGCTGCCAAGGGGTCCTTCCAAGGTTGTTATAGTACTAGTTATTGTCACTGTCAGCCAATTATATGACTTAAATAAATGCCTCACTCCAGGCTCCACCTGCACTGGAATTTGTTGGAGAAGCTTAATCGTCCATTTGACTGTGTGCACGTGACAAACGTAAAATTTCCTTTCCTTGATAAGAACAGAACCACACACAGGCACACAGGCAGAATCACAATTTCACCGTCGGTCCGAGAGGAGGAGTCTCTGCAGCTACGGTCCTACTACTCTAGGCCCCTCGCTTTCTACAAGACCCTACCTACGAGTCCCTTGTCTGATTGCGCATTCGCGCATTCGCGCATTCTCGCGCGCGCATTGGTTCTTTGGGTCCGGTGGGTATTGGAAAACGACCTGATCTGAATTCTAGCCCCCACAGAAGCATATGCGCAAAATGTCTCTTCCTCCAGAGCTTCGATTCCTGTGCGCGCAGCTCAGTTCCACGCCTCCGACAGACCTCCCTCGTCTTACGCCTTCTCTCCTTCGAAATGTACTCCGTTGTCGCGCCCCGCTCTCAAGTGCGACAGGAAACGCAGCCAAAGCCGATGCTTCTGCCAGCTCCGTCCTTGTCCACAAGCTGAAGACGCAGTTAACTACCCTGCTCAATGGGAAAAGCCAGCAAGGAAGGTTGGTCGCTGTCGTTTTGATCAAGGCTGTGGTGGAGGTTGGAGGCTGGGAAATCTTGCGCGGCGCGGAATCATGGGTTCGAGGTCTACTCGCTCTTCTTGGTGTAAGGGAGGTCTTTGCCGTTATCAGGATCCTTGCTAAATACCTGCCAGAAACCGGACAATGCTGTATCAAAGGAGTTGTGTATAATAGCTCTCACCAAAATCTATTGTATGACCCACCAGTATCCAACACTTATCCGTGAGATTACTACACCGACGTTGCCAACCTTTGTAACGTCCTGTCTCAATGTAATCTCAAATTCGTCCAGTAAGGTGGTGGATGTACCGTCGTCGTTGGCTGAGACTGTATTCCGATCATTCACCATGCTGCTGCCTCGCCACACTACCATTTACCGGCCATTTACTTCCCAGATCCGGCTTGCAACCAAGCCATTCATTGCCCCAACCTTAGGAGATGGACTCGTCGTGACATCGTCGCTCAAGGAGAGTGCTCGCGGTCTCGTCGTAGTTCTGCATCAGACTGTCGCAAAGAATGCAGGGGGAGAAGAATGGAGTAAAGCTGTTCGAGGACTTGTCAAGGATATACACGTGACGGCCGATAATGTATTTCGAGCTGTCATCGAGGACTGGGAGTCTACCGCCGGCTATGTTGGAGAACCCGTCAATGTTAACCAAGAGCTTGCCGGTGGTGGAGTAAACGCCGACGACTTACCACCATGGACTGGTGTTGCTGCTGGCGTAGAGAGGTTGACTGGCTTACTCGAGATGCTGGCGGAGTACTTCAGGAGTGAGACATCGACGCCTGTCTCGATTCCACTTGGTGCTATTATGGATGTTGTTACTAGAATGTTATCAATTGCGATGTCATCGTCGGACTCCTCTTCAAGGCAAGGGAGTGCGCGACTACACCCTGCCATTGATCGAGATGAGAGAGATGGTTTATGGTGTGGCATGCCTCAGATTTATGTCGCTGCGTTGGAGCTTGTCATTTCTGTGGATGAAAGATTGCAGGAAGGGTTCATGCCACTTGCCCAGGGAATATTTGACCAGCTAGTGTGGGTCTACCCTTTTGGCAGGAGCACTCCTGAGTTTCGCTTAGTCACCTACGTTATTGTTGCTCAAATTTTGCTGCACATTGGTCAAAGTTTTGACAGAACTCAGGCAGGAAAGCTTGGGTCAATCATTCGTTCTTGTTGTAAAGATTTGCAGCCAGTTGATCCGAGCTCTCGCAGAGAAGGAGCCGAAGAAGATACCGGAAAGCAGTCACGTCACAATGCGAATCAGAATGCCGATACATTCTTACAAAACAAGCAGAGTGATGTTGAGTTACGATTAGATGAAACAGACCTTGTCGTCGCTGCTAGGGATCTTTTATCCTTGCTGCTCTCTCATATCCCTCAAGAGTTCCTCGACATATCGCTACGATCTTCCATTGAACGTACTGCCATTCTCAGCCATGACAAGGACGCTATGTTATCCAGCATCTTAAATCCATTTCTAGGCAAGAACGGAAAGGTTTTGGCTAGCGTGCTGCCTCACCTGACCCGAGCTTTCGCAGACGATGGGGTTGTCGAAATTCTCCTCCGGCCCCGCATGCCGCTCTTGCCCTCTGCTGGCACCCACCTCCCCACAAATGATGCCATCTACGAAGAGTCTGAGGACGAAGATATGGGATTACACTCGAAGATTAATTCTGTGCAAGAAGACCTAACTCAGCATAATACCCCTGTTAAGGCGCATGCTGTCTCTGAACACCCGGGGCTTGGTCCTGCTGTCCATACCTCGACTCACAACGCTGCTCCTGCCCAAGTAAACTTCGACCTTCCGTCATATTACCCCATGGCCGTCCACAACCCGTCAACCTTGGAAGATACAATGTTGGGACGAAACACGGACCATCCTCCTCGACTAGCAGGGATGGAAGACACCCGAATGGAAGACGAATCATCGGATGAGGAAAGCGTGCACCTTAACATGTCATTGGACGGAATGGACTCAGACTCGGAGTAGGGCTGGCTCAACGGACTCGAACCATACCTTCTCACAGGAGGACCTACTGCCATTATGACCTACCTATATCCAATAGCCAGTAGGATAATGAATAAAATCTTTGCTCGCGGCCCCAAGCTATCCCTTCTGTGGTGACATTTTCAAACTATTTTCACGCCATGATATTCAAAGCCTATTATTCCTCTTGCTGCTATCGGTCGAGGGATGTACTTCATGTTATTCTGAGGCCCTTAGCTCGCTGAGATTTTATGCACCCCCTGTCAGTGCCATGAACTCGGTACCGAACAGTGCTGCTGTAGGCCTGAACCTATGATAGTATAGTCTTGAAAAAATCCCACCATGAAGTGACGAAGTCTGAATTAAATGTAGACTGCCCTCTTTAGCTCCCACGGTCTTTTACAGTCGTTCGTAACCTTTCTGATTATTTCCACATTCCTTCTCTTCTTCTCCTTCATCACCTTCACAACCACAATTTCCCACAGACACCAAAATCGACCATTCAAACTTCACAGCAGTTTTCTTAAGCATCACCAATTACTCTACTCATTTACTCTCGTCGATTTTACCAACTTCAATTCTCCTCCTCACACCTCCACCCCAACCCCCCCTGACCATTATATAATGGCTTCTTCCAGGTCGTCGCTTTTCGACATGACCTGGTGGACCGATGATGAGTTCGAAGCTCTTGTGCGACAGTATTTGACAGAAGGCATAAATGAGCTGGACTCTGCCATATTGCCAGGGTCGAATGTCGCTCCCCCGAATTCTCACGAAAATGGCAGTACTGAAATTCGCCAGCCAAACTCGAATCAGTAAGTAACCCACACATTCCTAACTACTTATTCCTGCACCTTCCTGCACCATCGTACTGCATTACTCCCCACTGTTAAAATTGCCTTGCATTTCAAAAACCTCCATTTTTTACGCACGCACGCACACAAAGCTTCTTCTTCTTTTTCGCCAGGCCAAGATTGAGTTTTTTGTGCGAATTGTAGAACCGAGGGCACAGGCCAGTAACGATTGTTCTGGCCAGTCCGCACTTTCTCTTTTTTGGCTTCCCAGGGACTTCTCAGGGACTTTTCAGGGACTTTTCAGGGTCTTTTCACTTTTTGGAATTTTTGGAAATATCATCATCTGGAAAGGGTTCAAAGGGGGTCCAGTCACGTGTTTTGGCTCCGAAGAAAGGGTTAGCGAGTTTGAGTTTCGGCTCCTTTTGTGGAGTCTAGTACCTGTACTGTACCTGTCATGACATCACAAGCTTTCCTTTCTCCAATCAGTACTATGTAGTCTTTTGGTATTGCCGTCGTTACCTTGTCATCGTTAGTCTTTTAGTAATGTTGTCGCTACCTCGTCGTCGTTATAGTCTTTTAGTATTGCCGTCGCTACCTCGTCGTCGTTATAGTCTTTTAGTATTGTCGCTACCTTGTCGTCGCCTTCCCCAATTAGTACTAGTCTCTTACCGTCGCTTGCTCGTCGGCGCCTTACCACTAGTGGCATGGCCCCCTTTCCCTACTGAGACCTCATTGGCTCAAAGTTCAACGAGTTCCTCAGTCCAAATCTCAATGAATTGCGATGTGCAACAAAAGTTTCACCTTTCCCTTACTAAGACCTCATTGGCTCAAAGTTCAACGAGGTCCTCAGTCTGAATCTCAATGAATTGCGAAGTGCAACAAAAGTTTTAAAGCTTCCATATTGAGTTTAGTGTGGCAGAACGGTGGCAATAAGAAAGTTTCCCTATTGTCTGCTTTATCAGTAGCTCCAATTATTTAGAAAATGAACAATCACTAATTTTAATATAGAATTGAACAAAATGTTCAAGCTAGTGGCGCTCAAGCCCAGGCTGCCCAGCAAGTTATCTACAACAACCACCAGGCCGGATACCTGCCAAACGATCAGGCCAAGGACATCGACGCCAAGGACACCGAGGACAAGAAGATCAAGGCAAAAACGACATGGAATGGGAACGTTCGGGACATGGTCCGATTATGGGTGCCAGCCGAAGGCCATGACCCTAAGTGGGACAAGAAGGCCGCTCAAACCACGACAATAGACGAGACTTACGACATCATCGAGACGAGAGCCAGAGAGAATAAGAAGGTCTTGGATTTTGACAAATTTGAAATGATGCGCAAGGTTCGCATCGATGCACTTATTGCGCATCAAAAAAAGCTTCGCGACGACAACAAGTCCAAGACGACACCACCCCAAGGTTGGGAAGGAGGGGCTGACCAATGGAACTACCACGCCAAACATGGCTGGACATATCCTACATCGGATAGTCCGGAAGGGGCTGAAATCTTCCAGGAGGCAAATCACCTTTATAAGGTTCTTTCAAATAAAGAGAAAACCAATTTGAAGAAAAATTGGGAGGAAGAGTTTCCCGATGGACGCCCAGTTCAACAGAAACCGGAGACCACACTCGAACAAGTATACTCAATTCTCGTGGATGGCCATGTCCCTGAAACTGGACCGCACCGGTCTCGGGACGCCATGAGCCGCTATATATCAACCCACTGGACGAACTCCGTCAAACGAGACTTGTGTTCCGACTTCGCCGCAAGATGCCCTGTTTGTAGACCTGGTTACGAAAAGAAATCCCAAGCGCACGAGAAGAGAAAGGACAACAAGAAAAAGGCATCGGGGACCGTCAATTCAGGCGCCAAACGACAAGTCGAGGACGACGAGGAAGCTTCACCTGATCCGAAGGCAAAGAAGCAAAAGAGGCAAGCTACGAAGCCACAGGCCCAGCCTCAGGCCCAGGCAAGCCAATCTCAACCCCAGCAGATGGGATTCAACCAACAGATACACAACTACGATAGCTCACTTCTTCCCCCAGGCCAACGATTTTGATGTTCCATGCTACCTGGAACATTATAAGTTATTGCTGCTTTTCCTACCTACCGCGAAGCTTCTTCTTTTTGTAATTGCCACGGATTAACCTTACAGAGCCTCAATCAATTTGATTGAAGCTCGGGAATGGACATATCTGATCCGACGGACAAGTCACCGAATACTCTACAGCATCCGCATTCAAATTAAATGCACATCTGGAATCGACACATCTGCATCAACACATCTAATTAGATGGGCAGCTCACCAAATACCTCTTGTTTATATTAACCGCATTTGAATAAATGCACGCCGGGAATAACTCTTTACACCAACCGCATTTAAATTGAATGCACATCTGGAATCGACACATCCAACCCACGGACTGGTATTGATTACTCTCTACAGCAACAGCAACCGCATTCGAATTGAATGCACGCCGGGAACCAATACGTCCAATCCACGGACCAGGCATCAAATAATCTCCACAGCAACCAGCATTGGGATTGAGTGCACACCCGGAACCGACACATCCAGTCCACGGGCAATTTGCTAAATACGCTTCACAGCAACTACATTCAAATTGAATGAAACCAAGGAAGAGGCACTCATTTGGCGGTTTACCATGCACACCATTTGATGAAGATGGTTGATGGATGCCACACCTTTAGCCTTCGCCACCTTTCCATCGACGCCCAACTATACTGTCCAGAAGCCCTAGGCTTCTGAAGTACTCAACTAATGGCATGTCAGCACATGTTTTGCAAACTGATGGAGGTCGGTTGAGGCTCTATCGGTAACAGACAAGTGAAACAGTTGAAGTACATCAAATATCTTCGACAATCTGGCAATTTCTCAACAACAACTGCTGGGATGACATCAACTTCTTCCAAACGACAACTTGGTGGCTCCTGGACAAAAGATCCAGACTACCCAGGCACCCTCCTCACATCAGCAAATCGACACCCAGTTACACTTCGATCAATTCGACACAACTGTCGACCCTCGACGAATCGACACCTACTAACGTTAGTAGGGCTACTAACCCAATCCTACACAGCTATCGACACTCACTGTACCGCTGACGGTACATGAAAGGAGGAAAGCGATGTATTGTCAAACTCAGGACAGGCGGAGTGCATACCTTCTGGCCCGTCTTATCAATAGGCGGGGTAGTTTACCGGTGCTTCTCAGGAAATGGGGACCAAAACAGTGATGGTAACCTAAAACATTATTGTCAAACTCAGGAC
>QGML01000301.1:0-20344 GCA_007825375.1 Lachnellula willkommii | reverse complement strand
GTATTTTGTTGAGGAGGGGCTGTCTTAAAACCCAAACTACCAAAAGGGGCACAATCATTTTGAGAATTCGAGTACTTACTCCTTCCAAGGCTCCTCCACGCCAGCAGCTGCACTTCCAACCACAGTTCCCCATGCCAAACAGAACCCAAGCACGACCTGAGGAAAGTTGGTATGTCGCTTTGCCCAAGGGTAGTAGATTGTACCAATAATAGTTGGAATTGCTGCTATTGCAGTCGCAGGGGGGAATAAAAGCAAGAATGCAGCCCTGCAAGTGGGAATCTCAAAGTCAGCATTGCCATAGATGGTCAGTCTGGGTAAATCCTCGAAATAATAAATTTTCGCTTGTCAAAACATTCAATCACTCAATATCTTACGTTCTCCAGATAAAGTTAAGCCCCAAAGCTATCCAAAGAGAAAAAGGTCCTCGAAATAGAACAGAATACTTACGCCCAAACTGCCTGAGTAGCAGTGAAAACAATTGCTCCTCGTGGAGATATTGCACCTCTCACAATCGGCCTATTTTTCGTCCTAGATATCTGTCTATCTATATCTATAGGTGCATCGATAAGATCGTTCCAGGCGTGGGCAGCATTCGAGAAGAAGAAACTACCGCCTAAAAGCAAAGCGCTTAGCTTCAACACAGCGTTTATGGACAGTCGATTGCGATTTGCTGCATGCAGTATACCGAAAAGATGAGGAAAATAGATAAGGCATAAAGCAGCGGGAGGATCTATGCGCGCAAGCTGTATATATGGTATCCAGGACGAAGGGAGAAGTGAACCGTTCTGTGCGGTGGTACTAGTGAGCAAAGACTTCGTTTGAAGTCAGCGCGTTAAAGCTCGATGCCTCCTCATGCTCTTGCTGCCGTCACCATCACCGTCACACCGACACACCATCTTCGATCCGAAAACTTTCAGCATTGAAGTTTCTGGCACAGAGACGAAGGAGAATGGCCAAGGTGCCTATTCCTAACATCGTGGGGAGAAGACCATATCCCAGGCCATTGCTGTTAGGGGGATTATCAAATTAGGCACAACATTATTGGGCGGTGAAAGAGCTAGGCCGTTGAGCAAGGCCTCAATCTCCTCGGAAGTCAGCGCGCTAGTGGTCATCGTGGTTGTTAGATGCTTGCACTTCTCGTGATCTTCAAGGAAGAAAAGAAAGTGTAGAATAGCTAATAAGGAAGCTAGATGAGTCCGAAGGCTTTCAACATACAGAGTCTATTCGGCTGGCGCAAGCTATGCAGTGCTGTACCAAAATAGCGTCGCATTTCTACACCCCCCCCCAGACAGGTGAGTGTGCTGCCAAACTTATCTTTTCTGCATCATTTGCATGCAGGTCTGGCCAAACGAGGAGCGGCAGGCGGGACAGAAGCAAAATACCTCATACATGGGAACCTTAGATCATGATAGGCAAATATTCTCATTAAAAGGCGAGAGCTGAAAGATATCTGCTATAGTACATCTGGTGCTTGTATGAACTGAACTGATGTTTAGACAATCCCGCACCAATCCACGGCGCACGGAGTGTGAGCTGACAGATATGTTGCAAGATGAAATGCTTAGGTGAAGAAAAACTTTTGTAAACTCCAGCAGTACCCGCTGGCAATGAAGCAAATATGACGCCTTGTTGCGCCGACATGAGTACATATGAGGAATGCTAATCGCGATTTCTACCTCCGAAATAAACCACCGCATCCATATACAAGCCAGGCTGAAAACACAGAAAAGAGGGTAGATGCAAACAAGCTTTCTTGCCAGAGGTCACCGAGCCCAGAACTTTTATGCTGAACATTTGCACCGACTGAGCCGTAGAAGATATTGAAGTCTGTCCGGGTGGACACCTTCCAAGCAATAACGATGAAGATCCAGCTCATCATCATCATCCTCAATTTCGATCGCCATTTGTGAAGAGCTCCCCGGCGTCTGGACTGGATGATGGGGGTTGTCTGCTCTGTGGATGTAAGGGCTGGACTGAGACTGGTGGCAGAAAGCAGAGGGGGGCGAAGGGGAAGCACGGTCCCCGTGTGTGCTACAAGCCATAAATGACTGAAATTGCTCATATGTGAACGGCACCCGAGGTGCGTTATTCTCTTGAAGTCTCACGGCGGCAGTGCCTCCTGAATTCTCCACGAGCGTGGGATCAGAGTGATGCCCAGATCCTTGCTGCCTAACGGCATCCACCCAAGCGAAGACTCGTTCACCGATATGATGACCCATTTCGCGTTGAATGACAGATTCAGCACTGGGGGCTCTGGCCCGGAACATGTGCCGGTCCTCTTCCCCAGTGTACCGACGAGGTGTCTTAGGTGAAACCGCCAGTTTTGAACGAGAGCTGGCATCCGGATCGTTTGCTAGTGGCGATGGAAGAGACCAGGTCATCTCAGGAGTATCCATGTCCATGTCAGGTATTTGACCATCATCGCCATGCTCCACATCCTCAGAGCCGCTCCTCTCATCAATATCCTCATCGACGTCCCCTTCAATGCTTGAATCTCGGTCAGAAGCGCCAGTCAGATCAATGACCTTCCGCTCCTGTATAGGGAGCGGAACGTCCTCCACGGCACTCTCCCCTTCGCTGTCCTCGCTCTCGCTCTCGCTCTCTTCTTCGGACTCAGTGCGAGAGCACGGCTCCATGCGATGGCACACTTCATCTTTCTTGTGCTCATGGAACACACAAGGGTGAAAGCCAGTAGGATCCCGATGATCCAGCTTGTCTATCGTAATCTTTTTCCCGTGGAATTTGCGCACACGCGCCAGATCACTTCTAAATTGGCCGTTTCTAGCTTTGAGACTCATAATTTTCGCTTGCCTTTCTTGCCTTCGACGACTTCGCGAATCCGCTGCCGTCGCTAAGTAGCAGGCAGCGCCAATCACGTAGTATTCTCGCAGCGGGTTCCCGATGGTAGTTCTAACTTGAACCTCTTCCAGATGTGAGCTGTACCTGGAGCCGCCACACCTCCAGTGGTGCAAACGCAGCTGGTCCATAATTTTGTTTTGGAAATCCCTCATTAGATATCCCCTTGCCATGAAGTACAGTAGCCGCATCATGGTACTGAAGCGGGTTGCTTGGGGGTCCTTCCTTTTAAGCCCATGTGGCGGAGCTCGTGGCACGCAACCTGTGCGCAAATATCTTACCATCTGCCGATGGGGTCTGCGCTCGCCCTTGGCATCGACGAAAGGCATTGTGGTCGTTGGATTTTTGTACATAGCCTTAAAAAAATCGCTCCGGGAGAGTAAAAGCTGTCGATTGATGTTGAATATTTTGCCCTCTGGTCCAATTACCAGAGTGATGACGTTGTTATCTCGCAGCCTATTATAAGTCAGTCACATAAACCGAAAAGGTGCGGGGTTGGGGTGGAAGTGAGGTAGGTGACTTACTCTTTGCGGATCGGTGCTTTGGGAGACATCGTGACGGCGATGTGACGTCTCGGACGGCTGAAGACGGAAAGGAATCCGCGATGAAAGAGAGAAAGACCAGTGGCCAGAAGACCAGAAGGTGTGCAAACCAGAGGGCTTCAGGTGAAGAATCGGGCGTCAAGCTTGACGAGTGTGATCGTGCTTTGCTTCACGCGCGACGCGGTTGTGGGAGACAACGTATACGCGCGGAACTGGCCGAAGTTGAGATTGATGTGTGGAGGAACGGATGCGGTATGGCGGTAGATATAGATGTGGATTTGGAAAGATGAGCTTTAAAGATGTGAGTGGGAGAGATTCCAGGAAGGAAGGAACGTGGTGGAGTTTGATATGGATACCACACTCGGTAGGCGCGCTTGAAGAAGCTTGAAGGTGCTGGTCGAGTCGCGTTGAAATGGGTGACCGGCCAGTGAAGAGAATGGAACAATCGATAGAGGCCTCAAATGAAGACAATGAGAGAATTGAGATTCGCAGAGAAGGTGTCCGCGATTTGAAGTGGGAAACGATGTTGCTGCTGGTAATAAAAGAGGTTGTAATTGAATCTGAAGCTGCTCTTGCAGTTTCTTTTGCAGTTGCATATTGGAAGTCGCGACAGAATCACGCTAAAGTTCAGGGGAGACGCGTCGATGCGTGACTTCCCTACATTCACTGCTGCCGCCATTGGTTTGGGCATGTCAGAAAGAGACAGGTAAGTCGGTAAACGCGCTTTGGGATATGAAGCAAATATATTGCATTCCAGGTGCATAGTGCCTTGTCCTTGTCCCTGTCCTTGCCAGGCCCGGGTCAGGTCAGTCAGTTTCCGAGTGCTCATCAGTGCTGCATGTGTCTTCCCGAAGACTTGAAACTCTGCACATCAAATTACAAAGTAGGCCCCGTAAAAGCGAACTACAGGGGCATCAAAGTAAGCACGCTTATGGATAACGTCCGTGGCCGAAAAAAAGCAATTCTCAAATCTCAAGAACCAGCCAATGGAAATCAACTAAGCTATCATCACCAAGGACAAACCCCATACACACCACAAACCCTCCCCACGTCGGCATCCCGATCACCTCTCACAACAGTAGCAACACGCTCCCCTCCCACATCTCCCTCGACGCCGCCCCTCGCCCTCTGATTCTCCTTATCCGCGAGGTTCGTCACCACCAGGCCAGGATCCGCACCAAAGACCTTGAACCCGTCGTGCGCAAGCTTCACGTGGTACTGGTTCATCAGCATGTTCAGCGCTGCCTTGCTCATCCGGTATTGCTCGCCCGCTGCGCGGTAATAGGGTGATTCCGGGTTTGAGGCGTGGGTGATGGAGCCGATGCTTGAGGAGACGAAGACGAGACGTGGAGCTGATGATTTGCGGAGGAGTGGGAGGAAGGCTTCGGTTACGCTCATGACGCCTACGCAGTTGACAGCTAGCACTTCACGGAGATTGTCGCGTGCAATGGAGTTCTTGCTCATGATGCCGGCGTTGTTGACGAGAACATCGAGACGACCGTGGGTTGAGGAGACTTTTGCGGCGGCAGCATCAACAGAGGCATCATCCGTAACGTCGAGCTGGATGGCTTCTACGGTGCCTTTGATGTTGGGAAGGTCCTTGAGCGTTGATGCGGCGTCGGCTCCTTTGGCGGGGTCGCGGCTGGCGAGGAGGACATGGTATTTGGAAGAGTGCAGAGCGAGATTTTTAGCAGTTTCGAAACCAACACCTTGATTTGCTCCTGAATATGGCGAGTTAAAACTGTGACAGGGTTGAGTGTAGGGTGTGAACGTACCAGTGATGAGAACGATGGTTTGTGAAGAAGGTTCCATGATGTCGTGAGCGGAAAGTCAACCAAAAACAGACGCTGAAAGAAAAACGATTGATGTATGGTAAAAATGAGAACATCCAACTAGGCACAATTTGATCAAGGTTAATGAGCTAGAGTCTACGCCGCAGACTTGAGAGACGGAGATAATGGGGATAAGATGGGGATAAGATGGACATTGCAACATAATACGGCCGGAGATACCCAAGGAACCTGTGGAACAGGAACTATATTGGTGAACAGTAAAGAAATATGTCAGGGCAAAACTAATGGCCCTCTTCCTCTTCTGCCTCATATTCTGCCTCATCAGCATTCCCACTCTCCTCGTACTTGATGGTGTTCATGAACTCATCAAGTGTACTCTGCTCGTGTCGCGACAGCCTTCCGCTCTGAGTGCGACATGAGAATCCTTGAGGGTGTACGTGAAACTCGCAGCGACCAAATCCATTCTGCGCGGCAGGCTTCCTGTAATCTGCTTTGAACTTTGTAATTCTTTTCCCATAGCCAGCATTCGTCAGAAACAGCTCGGCGCCCATACCCGGACAGCCTTCCAGAACCTTCCTGAGTGCCAGGGCCCAGTCGGTGGAAACCCGACCCCAGGACGTACGACAGGCAATGCTGCACAGAACATACTTCCAAAGCTTCGAGCGTGGCTTGGCATTGTCGTGGATGTATTGGATATCTGGGACGGAGAAGTAATGATCTCGGTCCCCACGATCGTACTCTTGCAGGCCGTCCATGATCATATTCATCGTCGACTCGAAGCCCAACCTCTCGCACATCAAGTACAGCGAAGGGATATGTTGGATTGTGTTACCATCGAACGTGAGGAGACTTTTGTAGAGGACGTGGATCAGCATCGCAAAGGCTTTGGGGTCATCGTCTTCAAGACTCAGATTCCCTCTGTCGTCTCTCGTGAGTTTCATCTTGGCTAAAACTTCTGCAGATAAGGCCGGGTTCTTGTCAAAGATCTCGGGGGTTGTGCTATGAGCTTGCAAGAGACCCCGGTGAACGAAGAAGCTCTTGGAGTCAGGCTCTCGGCCGATAGTCAACTTTATCGGTCTCGAGGATATCGCACTTGAGATATCTGTCAGTGATGAAGCAGGTTGAAAGGACTCGGGGTGAAGTACATGGAGATATTATTGACAGAATCAGCCATGATGGTCAAAGTTTGAGTGGACTTGCGTTGAAAATGCCTTGACTTTTAATAACAAGAAGTCCAGGGCAACTTGCAATCTTGACGCGTGGGATTTAATGAACGTGGATATTCAGTGGATATTTTCTAGTTATATTCAAATCAAGAGTTTAACTTTTAAAACGTCGCAACAAGTCAAATGATGCAGATGCGTAAAGAAACGTGAAGTGCGGAGAAGCCAAAAAGAAGATCAGCTCTTGTTGAGGCCTGAGAAGGATGACTCTTTGTTGACAGCTTGCATCGTCATGCCGAGCCGTTGCTTTTTCTTTTTCGTTTCATTTTTCATCCAAGATGCGTACTTCTCCGTCTTACTCGTACCCTTGTGGCTACTTGCTTTCTCGGCTTCTATTCCCCTGCCTTCCATTACATAGCGCTTCACTCCTTCACTCTGCATGCATCCGAAAGCCATCCGCCAGCCGGGCTTCACTGCACGTTTGGATTTCCGTCCACGCGGATGTCCGTCTTGCAGGGCAGTTGAGATTAGAGGAGCATCACTTGAAGTGGAGCTGGAACTTGCTTTCGCAGCTTTCGAAGATCGTGCTCAGCGTTAGCCCATGTCGCTCGTATGTGTTCTGCGTGAAGGTTTACTGTATTGTGCCAGCGAGATTTGAGGGTTGAGTGAGATTGGATTGGGTTGTTGGGATGCCGTGCGAAATGCTCCGTAGCGCTGCTCTACAGTGCCTAGCGTCGAACTTAGGGGCTGCGGTACAGACTACAGTGCACTACAGTGCAGTAACAGTAACGTAGCGTAGCCTGAGAGTTGCGCTCTCACCCTCGAAACTTGGTCTTTTTTCTCTCATCTGAATTTTGGACATAGTACAGTGCTAGAATACTTGTATTCCTTACCTCGCCATTTTTCCTCTTGCGTGTCACCCTTTGCAATGCTATTTGATTTTAGTAGGAGGTGGGGATTTTCCAGAACCGCTGAACGCTAGGTAAACACTGATGAGCCTGGCCTGGCCTGGGGCTGGAAGTTCCAGCCTGGCAACGCGAGTCTACCTTATGTGACAACCGCGCAGTATAAAGATGTGCGGTTCCGAAATCAATAAACCGAATTTTCTTTTTCCTACGAATCGCTCTATCCTCACACTGCTATACTTCATCACGGCCCTGTGTCTTGGGGCTTGAAGTCGATCGCTTCAAAACTTCAGGCAGCCCCATTAGGCTGCGGCCGTAGAAAGTTACACCAAGTTTGTCGTGCGGAGTATGTACTTATTTTGAGAGGTGATAGAATTTCGGGTGTTTACTTTGTACATCAGTTTACTACATAGAGATAAAAATCTCCAGCACCAAGAGGAGGGACTCCAGTGGCACCAGTGCCTCCATCGCGTAATTTACAGACCGCAGCTAAGCTTAGGGCCCGTTTGGCAACCTCCAAATACTGAGTATCTGCAGTATCCAGTAGCTAGTATCTCAGTATTTGGTAATAAACCGTTTGGCGCGCCAGTATATAGATATTACAAATACTGCAGTATCTATAATATCTGTATACTAGTATCTCTTCCTATAGTAATCTCAGTATTTGGTAATAGCACCTCCCGAGGACATTTACGGCCCCTAATATATGCTTTTTAGTATCTGCATTGACTTTCAAGCTACTTTCAGGCCACTTTTAAAGAAAGTGCGTCGCGTCGCGTCGCATATCGCATATTTGTAACTATTCCCAACTTTTAATTATATTAGGAAGCCCTAGGTATTAAAAGTCTTATTAGCGCATTACTTTTTTTTCGTGGATTAAATTACTATAATTAAGGGGATTACTATTATTTAAATTATTCCTAATGTAAGTAAAGCGCAATAGTTATAAGGCTTTTAGGCCTCCTCCCCTATAATTCCAGGCCTCTAGCCTCTATAATTCTAGGCTTCTAGCCTCTATAATTCCAGGCTTCTAGCCTCTATAATTCTAGGCTACTATATAGAGTATTAAGCCCTATATTAAAACTCTTAGCGCATTACTTTTTTTTCGTGAATTAAATAGCTATAATTAAGGGGTTTGCTGCATCATTTAAATTATTACTAATATAGGTAAAGCGCAATAGTTATAAGGGTTTTTATTTAATTAACTTAATTTAAAAAAAATAACAAATCTAGATACTAAGCTTGATACAGAGAGCCAAACGGTTTATATTTTTAGATACTAGTATACAAATACTATTAAATGCTAGTATTTGAATACTGGTAGCTGAATACTAGTATCTGTGGGTCAGTATCTGTTCCAAACGGGACCTAAAAGTGTCACACTTCATTCAAATCAGAGCTTAGAACCCCTGTGATTACCCAAACGACAACGCAATTCAGTGCTGGATGGGCATCTGCAGTTGTTCGTCTCGCTGGACGCCATATTCCGTACAGGGAAGCAGATCGCTGGCGGCTCTCAAACTAATATGAGGACAAGGATGAAGACGCAACTGTTGGATTTTCAGCGAGATGCAGTAGTGAGTCAGTTGCCTGCAAGTCGCCTTCTCTGAAAAATCATCACCGGAAAGCTGACCCGGAGCTGCGGGGAGCAATAGCCTTGCAAGGGAAAAAGAAAATATTCCAGGGACTTCTACATAGTACCGAGCGGGATAGCCCCGAGTCCATCGAATCCTGGCAATTTCATCTCCTGTGGAAAGAAGAAGCCTCGCGGTAGATAAAAAAAGCGGCACTGGCGTGGGACATTAAAAAGCCGTTGAGGTTTTTGTGTCTAGCAAACTCGATAAGTGCGTTGCGAAGATGAGTTTACAGTAGCGTGAAGTGGGAGCAAAGAGCGAAAGCTGTCTTTCTCTCGAACGAATATCAAGCACCTGCCAGCGGTCCTTTGTGTTGGTGTTGTTTCACCCGGGACGGTATCAAGACGTAGAATCCGTAGTCGTCAATGATTTATTTGCTCTGTATCGTGATCATTGTGAAATCCAACCCATACTATACAAAAAAGGAGAAAAGAAGAAGGGCTCTTGACTATCATACATCGACCACGTAATTGTCGCCCTGTGAAACACCCCCATCCCATAAAAATATGTATAACGAGTTGTATTCCTGTAAACCATAATACGCCGAAGACTTGCCGATTCAATTCGTCTCAATCTTTACATTTCCTTCCAATGATGTGCTGCGACACCTCTGTCGTTCCCCCCTACCCCCAGTCTTCCTAATCCCCGAACCCCTCACACCCCTCAACGGGTCTCTCTCCCTTCGCTCCCTATTCTTACTCTTCTTGCTCTTTCTGCTCTTCCTCTTGGCCTCAAACACCAGCTCCGGAAGCAAGCTGACATGGAAGTGGGCAGGCTCAAAGGTCGCCGTTTCAAACAAATCGCGGGATCGAGACTGAGTCGCAAGAATGGTAGCTCCGTGCCGTAACTGGACTCCCAACAGCTGGGGAAGCACTTCAGGGTTATCCTCGCAGAAATTCGTAAACGCAGATGCCCACTCCGGCGTCACGCGGCCCAGAGCAAGCTTACCAGCTATGTACGTCAGGCAGAGGTTCCAAAGCTTGCCCTCGCCATACTTGCGGTAGCTGAACGTAGTCGCAATATCATACACGTGCCAAGTGGTGTCGCAGCTGCGGAAGCGGCGTTGGAACTCGTCGACGACTTGGTTTAGGAGGCGGGGCATCTGGAAGCGTGACGCCATCTTGTAGAGCTGGAAGAGCTCGATGAAATCGGCGGCGGCGGGTAGGGAGTCCTTGTACAGCCAGTCGAAGAGCGCTGAGGCGGATTTGTTGTGGAACGCGGGGTGCGGGAGGTGGATGCTCTTGTCGTTGAGGTTGGCTTTGACTTTGCTCTTTAGGGATTTCTCGAGGAAGGGGACTATGTCCTCGCCTTCTTCTTGCATCTTGAGGGCTTGTCGGAAGACTGCTGACTCCTTGGAGAGCAAGTTGTTGTGGATTGATACTCCGTCATTGTTTCGCCCAACATAGAGCTTGACGACTTCAGTACCCAATGTCCTGTACAGTACAGTTTAACAATGCTCTGATGTTGGGTGGTGATCTTAGATGGAAGTTTAGGTAGATATGCGTCACGGAGAGAGTGACCGGCATCTCGATTACTTGTCACGTAGCGGGGGCTTTGTTCGGCAGACACCTTGATATATGGCAAGGCTGAAGCATAAGCACGGTTAGCGGCTATTGACTGACTGTACATGCGGCTTGAAGATGAGGGGGCGCTGTTGCAGGAATGACAAAATTTAAGAGTCTTGTATATTCATACCCGGTATGAGTGATGCCCAATGTACGTATGATGTTTTCGTAGGTCGGTCTAATGTAGATATGTCAATTATGCGTAGTACTGTAAGCGAGATAAGAAACGCGATAGGGGAGAAAAGCAAACGAAGAAGAAAAAGAAGAAAAAGAAGGAAAAGTTTTGATATATGAAATGAAAGCAGGTAGCCAGAAAAGTTGCAGGGAGAAATGAATTGCAGAAAGTCTCAACTCGCATGGCAGTTGTTGTTTTTGAGACAAGCTTGGAACTACTTTCCTTCTGCTTTGCTGTGGAGTTGAGGAAGCAAAGTATCGGTATCTACCTACGCAAGCTCTGACCCTAACTTGGAGAGTTGTATACATCGATGGATAGGTACCTGTAGGTAAGGTAGCCCGAGCTGAAGCTGCCTTGCTGAGGTACATATATGGTGTTGGGAAGTCATTGCGGAATTGCAAGATAGGCTACAAGGACACAAATGCATTAAATGGCGATTCTTTATGAAGGTATTCCGAGTGGTCTGGAGGTTGAAAGATCAAGACCAGTATCATTATCACAACCGTATCCATTTCAATACCGTACAGTACTGCATCACATTCCACAACCCCTTTCTCGGTTCTCGGTATACAAGTAGCAGTAGCGTAGCCCCTTTTTTTTCTCTCGACCCCGCATTTGGCTCCTCGGCTCCGGACAAAGTGTCGAGCTGACTCTTGACCCAAAGCAGCCAGAAAGCAATAGTCCAGACCACCCACCTCAGCCATGAAGGGGCGCCAGGGGCTTTACACAAATACGCTATCGCATCTTATAATGGATATCTTACTTTTCCCCAGAAAAAGGAGAAAGCATCACGCAGATTTAGCAATTGAGACTCCAAGTTAACCCTTCACTGCTGACGCCCATGTTGATTGCTAGTCCTCACGTCTATCCTAGCTACAAGTATTCTTGTATCTGCATGTGAGTGACAAATTCGAAGCAGAGAGTCCTGGTTGTTGACCTTGAGGTAGCTGACGATAATATATATGCCTCTACGTGAAGGAAAGCTTTTCAATCGGTAGCTTGCTTGTTCCGGTCATCAAACCTCACGAACCAGCACTATTCCTACTCCTGCTCCTCCCTCACGATGCCTCAAGATCGGAATAACCTCGTCAATGCCACCCGACAGTCTCCTCCAGTCGATACAAGCGCGCCATATGATGCTGGATGGGTGGCAGGAAAGACAATTGTGATTACTGGAGGCGCATCTGGTTTCGGCGAGGGATTCTTCAGGAAATGGGCCGAGAATGGTAGTGAACCTCTGGCGGATTGCATTCGAAGCCTATCCAGTTAACATGCTATGCAGGCGCAAATGTCATAATTGGAGATCTCAACGCCGCGCGAGGACGAGCTCTGGTGGAGGAGATCCGCAAGAGCACTGGGAGTCAACACCACCACTTCATCCCTCTAGACGTGACGAACTGGCAGAACCAGGTGGACTTCTTCCGCGAAGCAGTCAAGCTCAGCCCGCACGGTGGAATTGATGCTGTAGTTGCGAACGCGGGGATTACAGACGGCATGCCCTCCTTCGATGAGGCTCCTGAGACCCTTGCTACACTCGAAGAACCCCCAAAGCCCAATTTCCAATGCTACGAAGTCAACTTGACGGGCGTTATGTACACAGCACATCTCGCTATATTCCATCTTGGCAGAAACCCAAATTCCGAAAAAGCCAATCCCTCCACCACGCCCGGCTCGAACCAAAGAGATCGACATCTGCTACTAATCGGGTCTATTGCTTCAGTGACCGCCATTCCAAAACTAATACAATACTGCGTATCGAAACATGGCGTGCTGGGGCTATTCAGATCCTTGAGAGCTACATCATTCGTGCATGGAACTCGCGTGAACATACTATTGCCCTACTTCATCGATACTCCCCTTATTTATATGGAGGGGCGGCTGCTGCTAGCTGGAGGTGCATCGGGCAAACCGGAAGATGTGGTGGATGCTGGTACCAGGCTCATGGCGGACACGAGGATCAATGGGAGAGCATTAGCAATTGGACCAAAGGTCACGGTAGTTAATGACTACGAATTGGTTCCCAAGGGAAGCGAGAATGGGAAGGAGACTGCTATCTGGGAGGCGTACGCCGACGACTTTGAGGAAACGGGTAGATGCACACTCCCCAGATAATGGTGATATGCTAACATTAAGACAGAGGTGTTCACGCGTCGACTTGTAGGACTCTTGAATCAAGTGGAACGCATCCGGGGTTGGGCTGGCTGGTCTTATGATGTAGCACGAGCGCTCTTATATCCTATTCAGAGTTGGCTAAGGAGATAGTCCGTTCGATTTGGATGCATCTGCTGTTTTATTTTTATCGCAGTTAGAATGTATATTACATATCCAAATCGTTCATAATGTGCTCCAAAGTAGGAGCACTTGGTTTCCTGAAGCTTTGTCCTAGTTGGGGCGAAGGTGCTAGGCTTCGTCGCTCCTACCATTTTCACGATTTGGCAGCAAGTGCAGTCCCAGTTAACTCAAAGTATCTTTAGACATCCCCCATCTTTATTCACTACTTCTCTAGATACACTTTCAATTTAGAACGGCGGAATCACGATCTTGTCAACGTTAAAGAGACTGCAGAACCTCTCAGTGCTGCATTGCCTTTTTCTTCACGGGGCCTTCGTCACCAATCCGTCCTCCACAAGCACGAACCTTTAGCCAAAATGTGGCAGCGACCTACTTCATTTGACGACGATGACCCCTTCACCTCTCCGGCCCAAGAGGTCACATCAAGCACAAACTATAATTGGGAAAACATAGTTCGGCGACCTTCACGCTTCTCGGTCCCTCGCTTTACACCTTTCAAGACTATATTGCTTATCCTTGCAATTGGCATTGTAGTGCTGTTTCGAGACTAGATCCCCTCTCCGGCGTTACGACAGACGGTAAGTTTGTCTCTAACTCCAAGACTGCTTACGTACTAATGCATCATAGGCTAGTCTAGAAACCACCGGCATCTACAATACAACCACCGTCCCCTATGCTGCCTTCCAGCCACCCGAGTCTGGCCCCTATCGAATACCCGATATCATTGATACATTTCATTCCTACAAGTTCCGTGACACGTGCAACGTCTCCTCCCTTGATTTACATGCACCCTTTGGTCCGCTATGCCGTGACCGAGCTTCAATGTCAATGGCCATGTCATCTGGAGGCCGTATTGGTCATGATGCTCCCTACATGCCTCGCGGCTGCGACATGCGTTGGTTTACTAGCGAGGAGGTCTGCGAGATCCTTGGGAGGTTCGATAGGGTTCTTCTAGTTGGAGACTCCATGCTGCGTCATTTGATCGGGAGCATTAACATTAATTCGAAGGGATTTGGGGCACGGAGCAGTCACAGATTGGAATTTCTCGACGCAAGAGAGGTAATATGCCTTATTCTTTCTGACGGATAGTTGCTGGTCTGGAATAGGAAAGAATGCTTCTGCAATGAGCAGTTTGACATCAAAGCCTGCTCCGTGCAAGGGATCTACAAGACTGCCGATGTTTTTGCAAATGATCCTGATAGCTTGTCATGCGTCAATCCAATCAATGTGATGAGTACGCTCACATCCCTCGCACACCAGGTTGTTACTGACGCCCACGCAGTAGAGCAGATCTTACGCTTTCCCATTCCCACGGAGGAGATCATCCGGTTGAAAGCCAGCATTGGCATAGAGCACGACAAACCGAAAGCAGTCATCTTCGGTCACGGGCTTTGGAGCAACCTGGATTTGCAGAAGACGGTAAACTGGCTAGATGCTGTACTTGAAGCCATCAACCCCAGATTTGCTACGCCACGACATAGTCTTTTCGTAACGCCTAATGCTGCGGGCAAGGAAAAGCCAGATGAATGGCTTGTGACGCAGGGCAATAAGGCGTTGATGCTGTTTGAGGAAGCTGTTTCAATTGAGGCGGCGAAGAGAGGGATTGAGCATCTTGGAACGTGGAATATGAGCATCCAGAGCACCATGTATGATGGGGTGCATCTTGATATGAGGGGGAACTTGGTCAAGGCGATGATGGTTATGAACTGGTTGAACTTGATCGAAAATTAATGGGAGGTGAAAAGAATCAGCGAGTTCATATGTTCGGTGTTGCTATCTGGGGTCGCGTTATCATTTATGCGGAGGTTTTCCCGACATCTGAATGGATTTCTATAAAGTTCAGAAAGGTGAGCCTCCACAGCTTGACGAGGGAATATTTGTTGGAAAATATGTTATATTCAATCACACGCTCAGGGGTATTAGGTATGTATGTTGATACAGCTAATGATACAGTAACGCCAAAAATTAACTTTTAGTTCGAGTTGCCCTCCACGATCCTCCGCTTTATCTTCATTCCAACTCTGTCCCCTCATACCACTGACGGCTCATACAGACTGTCCTGCTCGTCATGCATTGCTTCTCTTTGTGCTAGTCGATGTTTGAAGAGATTCGTCCCCATACTCCACTCTCGTCCAAGCGACTCTCCCCCGTGGCCCGGGTTTTCGTTTTGAGAGTAGGAGGTGTAACCAGCTGCCTTCATAGACCTTGCGTCTTCAGCTGGGAAGTTGCCAACTATTCCGCCACGCACGATCTGATGAATAAAGTCGACAGAAAGCTGCAGTGAATTACCCCCCAATCTGTTTCCAGATCCACCGACCCAGACTGACTTCAAATCATGGCTCTTGCTCTTTCGGATTTCATCGATGAGCACGCGTTGTGCCCAGTCAATGGTCGGAACCGCGTGCATCTTGGTTTTTGCCTCCCAATTGGAATCCCAGATTGCCAACAGGTGCCCCCCACCTACCAAGTTGCGTCGCGTAATCGCTACCCAAGTGTCCCAATTCTCTTGAGAGGCATTGGTCCCCGTTTCCCAGACCGACGCTTTCTCTTTAGTAACGAAAAGTCCGATCTTGTAGGCCGTGCCATCAAAGTCCGCGTTGAGATAATCCGTGAAGCAGTCCAGGTGCTTCACGTCATAATCATGGTTCATGAGATAAAAGTCTTCTTTAATCTCATCATCTTTGAAGGCGATTGCCTTTCCCATCAAACACCAGTCGTCGCGGACGGCGGTGTATGTCTCACACAAATCATTGAGTAACTTTTGCACCTGTCTGGCAGTGCATGCGGGAGGGAGATTGATAACGACATGTGGAGCGGGGTCAGCTACGGTGGATGTGAAGGTTGGCGGTGGGTTGTTGTTTGCGCGTGGGAGGATTCGTGGTGGACTCGCACCGTACAAGTCTTGAGGTTCGACAGACTCGGACTTCAGTTTCTCGGACTGAACAACACCGCGATTGCTGCTCTCCAGAAAGCCTTCAGGGCCAAAACGCAGGCCAAATTCTGTCAGATGTTGAGGCGTAATAGCGAACAAATCAGGAGGCTTCTTCACCAAATTGCGGACGTCCGCTGATGTCGCATTTGGTATTGGCGTCTTCCCTTGCTTGTTCATTTGAAGGCGTCTGATGATGGCACAGTTGACATGTTCAGTAGTAATCTCAAACGATGTCGTCGCCGCAATATGTTGAACCGCTCCAAGGAACGTCAAACTATGCTCATTTCTAGAGACCCAAGCTCGCGCCAAAGGTGTTGGCCATAACTTCATAATCCGTTGTTGCAATGCTGCTAGTCGTTGCAATTTCGTTCTACCATGATCCGTACATGGTGTTTCAATGTCCCTCATCATTTTCCAATGAGGGGTGATATCATTGAGGCAAGAGTCAATCGAAGGTTCTCGCAATGGCAATGCGGGAGCGGGACCAATCAAACGCGCACGCTTGGAACCGGGTGGAGGTGAGCTGTGCTCAAGACTCATTCTCTTGGAAGAAGGCGTGAGTTGCAAAACTCTGTTTGTGAAGACGGGAATGTCTTTCAAAAGCTTCTTCTGCTCGAGGCTCTTCTTATTGTGACCCTCGAAGATGTCGATGATGAGCGACATGATTCGAATGAGATTATCACCCTTTTCGAAAGTGCCAATGGGCAGATTATCCTCAAAATCCACTGCAATCTCTTCGATGAAGTTTTGCAGCTGGACCATCTGTGGGCCCGTTCTATAGGCCTGCCCAAACATCTCACAGTCATTTCCACGGCTCAGAATAGCGTGGGATAGTTCTTGTCGCTGAGAATCTGTTTCCAGTCGAAACGGTTCAACACTATGAGCATTAGGACCTGTCAATCTTTGGAAAGCAGTTTCAAAGTGACTTTTTGGAACCGGGGTCGGCCTCATCAGGTGTTTTGTGGACTTTATCACGAGTGACCTGTAGTCGTGCTGACTGAACTCTTCAAATTGCAAAATTCCGAAAATCATCCGAAGATATGGCTTGGATTTTCTTTCGAAGAATTTATGAATCTGCGCGTGGCGAGAATATTGCCCAAGGATTTGGAGTCCATTCCGCTGTAGCACTTCATTTCCCCATTTACTGTCAAATTCTTTTACAATGATATCTCGCCGCGCCTGCGACCAACTCTTCCATTCTTCAACCGGAACACTCTTCCACGAGAGCAGCTTGTAATGCCCGATATATTGGAATTCATCCTTTCTCACCCGTAAAATGGTGGGGTAGGTGACTCCAGTGTTGCAATCTGCAGGAAAACGACCGTCAACCACAGTAACGGCACCATATGGAGAGTAGAGGTATGGTGCAGCCGCATGAGCTTCCGGATTAATTCTGATAATCTTTGGCCATGGTACGATCTGCTTGGAAATCATGATGGCTTCAACTTTCGAGAACGTCGATTCGCTGCCACCGATATTGTCGCGCAAGAATGAGCCCGAGAAAACCTGGACATCAGACGGAATACCGGGAGTAGAGAGAAGTGGACGGGATCTGAAAAGAGATTGAATAAAATCATTGCCTCCCATTGGAAATTGTGGATGTTCCCAGTGTTGGGCTCGAACTTGACGCATTGCATCAGAAGGGTTGTGGCGAGGTCCAGTGGGCACCGCTCTATGCGACGATTGATTTTGTGAAGAAGGCTGGGGTTTTGTGGGTGCTTGGAGTGCCCCCTGGCCTGCCAGAAAGCCTTCATTATAGGCTTTCCTTCTTGCTCTGGCAATGCCAGAGCTTATGTCCGCCTGGAGCTTCTTGATCTCATTGGAACGCAATGCTTCCTCACGCTGGAGTACCACAATGCGCTCCTTGGTTTCGCAATGATCGCGTCGAAGTTCGTCATTCATGACTCTTCTTTCTGTCCTGGCTGATTCTTCCCCCTCTTTTCTTGCTTGACTCTGTCGTTCAGGAAATGAATCGACATCCAGCTGCAGTCTCTTGGCTCTCGTATTCAACTTCTTGTTCTCTTCGTTGGCTTCCCGAAGCCGAGTCTCCAAGGACTCTAGCGACGACGAATGCTCCTCCTCCCATGATTGCTTCAACTCATCTGCCTGTTTGGCTAGAGCAGCCTCAAGCATCTGGTCCACTTGTGCTTGGATACTTGAAGCAATACTTTGAGGGCCAGAAGCTTTTGACTGGTGCGGTCGTCCAGTCGCCGAAGACAATTCCTGCCCATGGCTACTGCCGTGGGAAGGATTACGGACCGGAATCTCAATTGCGAAGTTTTTCGGAACCGGTGCTCTTGAATGTTGGAGGCTATTCGATGAACGCATTGGCCTACTGGCCTGTTCTGCTGAACTGGTAGACGTGCAAGTTCTATGCTGACTTTGGTCGGAGAGTCCAGGCTTGACTGAAACCACTTTCAGTTGAGATCTCTCGAGGGCAGCCTCACAAGCCTGAAGATTTTCCATGCTCCACCTGGAAATTGAAGTTGATGTGAAGCCCGGATATTCCTTGCTGAATCTCCATTCGTAAAAGTTCGGTGGATTCGGATCGTCGTTAAGCACGTTGAGCCTGGCGCTATAATGTTGTATCGGGCGACCGATTGTGGATTCTGTCTCAGTCAATCAGTAGGTACGGAACTCATTTCGTTACGAGTGGATGTTCCGAGCAGTGTTCAAAGAAACAGGCCTTTGCAGTTTACTAACCGATAGTAGCTTTCAGTCTGTCTTGTAATCTTTTGTATGGGTATTTATGATAATTTTGGGCCTTTGATGATTTCCCCATTGTTGGTGCTATATATTCTTCCACCTCGCTCTCACCGAACCTGAACACAACCAGAGCATAAGGTATATGGCTAGACTTCTCACAATTTGGAAAACTCACCGTCACAATTGAATTTTTTTATTAGGACTTGCAAGTCGATCGTCTGAGTTGGTTTGTTCGATGTTTGGGTCGATGTCCGTCGCTGATGCTTGAAGTCTGCTGGAGACTCGTTGGTGACTGGGAGTGTTGGCCCAGCTCTTGTGCTTTTCCAACGGTGCAATCAATTTCATTCAAACGGAACCGAAAGAAGAAAACCCCCAAACAACGGGACGAAAATTTTCTGCAGCGACTGGCATAGACGACAAAGCAAACATTGTCCATGCAATTGTCCGCCCATTTCTACTGGTATTTCCAGCCAACCAGTCGGAACGTTGGACTTCGCCTGAGCGTTTTTTTTCGCATATGCTTTTTTTCTTTTGAAAAATGCCAAGCTACGGCAGGAATCCTTCGCACAGTTGGAGTGAGCTGTTGCTTTTGTCGCTTTACAGTACTTGGAGTAGTTTTTTTTGTTTCAGGTAGGCGATGCTGATGCGGGTAAAGTTGGCCCGTATGCCGTCGTCGAAGATCAGGAAGCGCGTTGATGCAGGTGGAATGGAAATCTGTCGCGGATATACTTTTTGCTGACGGCAAGAGGCAGTCGACAAAAGCTCCTTCATGTCGAGCTCGTAATGGTACGGAGTAGCGCTGTAATTTGCACGGTTGCACCAAAGGTACTCGCTTTTTCCATAAGTCTGACTGAATCCAGGGTATCTTTCTGCGTGAAGCCATTAGAACCATGCCACTGCCAGCTCTGCCCAACTCAACGTACTCGTATCGTCTTTTCACCCTCCAAGAGCTCGACGCTCGCGGCTCTTCCCTAAATTGTCACTTTGGGCGCGACGCCGATCCACGTTCTTCCAGCATGTCGGGTTCCAAGTGTCTCTTCAATTTCAACTTTCAAGAACGCTGAGCTGCATCTCTGGTTCTCCTAGCCGTGCTGCAATATCACCAGAATGCATTGCGGGAGATAAGAGAGCAAACGGATTGCTTTTGTGCAGCCAGCAACTGCGTTTCAAGATGAGAAAGGGAAGGATCGAGGTTGAGGAAATCGGCAGCGATGTAGATGTATAGACTCGTCTGTTTTTTAGATAGTTAGACTACTAGGCGGAAGCGTTCAAGTAGGTAGCAGAAAGTGCGCTTTGGTGTTTTTACCAGTGCCAGCGTATTAAATGGGTTGGTTGGTTGGTTGGTCACATCAATTAAGCAGTTCCAAGCCTGCTGGCCTATGCTGGGTTTAGCTACTTATTACCCAACCCAACCCAAACCATAAAGAAGTCTACCCAACCCAACCCAAGTATACTTAAGTAACCTTGGGTTTTATAGATACGCTATTTATCACCAAGATCAATTAAACGTGGGACATTCGCTTGTACGAGACATTCGCCTTTGCCGATTATGACCGAAGGGAGTAAAGAAGGAAGACCGAAAGGAGCAAAGGAAGAAGACCGAAATGAGTTTCAACCAACTAGCTCTTTTAAGGCACTTGTTACGAGGCTATAATAAGAGCCAGATGCTTTGGGGCCTTGATCAAACATCTATATATATAGGGGTCACCACAAAACCCATGGACCCATGGGGTACCCGACCCATATGGGTTTTGGATCGGGTCCATAAGGATGAGAGGACC
>QGML01000300.1:0-20348 GCA_007825375.1 Lachnellula willkommii | reverse complement strand
GTACCTGCCTCCAAGCTGTTTCTTCTCACCCACCATTTCGTCAAACATCTGTCCTTATCCCAGCGTCTAGCTCTCGTACATTCCATACTTTTTAGTCCTAAAACTCCCCTGCATCAAGCCACGCATTAGTAAGTAATTGCTCTACGGATCCAACAGAAAAGAACTCAGTCCGGTTATATACCACAGGAAAACCCTTCTCCTGTGCAACCCGGTCAACTACCATTCCTCGGATCATGCTATCGCTCGTCGGCACATTAAACATCACTTCTCCCTGTCTTCACCGCTTCGCCCAGCTCTTCACAGCTGCCATTGGATCCTCTAGCAAGAAAAGAGCAGAAGCACAAGTGACAGCATCAAAACCATTCAGAGCATGTGTTTCATCAACCCCGACAATGGAGCTGATATCGTGTTGGAGGACCGTCAAATTCAAACAGAGGTTTTCGGCTTTCAACCTCGCTATGGAAAGACTGACACCACGATGTCAACACCTACCACGGTTCCAGAGGGACCTACGGCTTGTTTCGCCAGAACGGCAATGACTCATGTACCACATGCTAGGTCTAGGATATTGTCACCAGGCCTGAGAGACGTCTATTTCATGTAGTCTGCTGCTTAGCTAGGATTGAAGCGTACTTCTTGGTCGGGGGTTGGAGCACGGTTATCGTGTATAGACTGAATGGTTTCGAGTCGGTTGGTCTGGACATGACGAGTCTTACAAGCAAGATAGATAGAGCAGGCCTGCTGTTCCCTCGGTGATATAATGAAGGTCGCGGAAAAGGACTTTTATATGTGATTACACGAAGTTACCAGAAACACTTATCTCAAAAAAATCTTTCGTTGCCTTGGTGGAGTTTATTGCATTAAGAAGAGACTCAGCGTCCGAGGACCTCAAATAAAATCCCCAATTAAAATGATCTTAGAACTGCCTTTGGGTCATTTCTACTGTTGTGGTTGTGGTGTAAAATTGGTGCACGTCTAGCGCGAAAAAGCGCTGATCACCGTTACAGTACTGTACGACAAGGCTGCCCCTCATCACCAGACTTTCACGAAGCCGTTTGCGTGATAAGCAACACACAACACATAAATCATGGAAGACGACGATTTGGCACAGGTATACATGCCTGCGTTCAACAACAGGATGTGAGCTAACGAGAGCGCTTTAGATTAGAAAGGCTCGACTCGAGCAGCTCAAGTCTCAAGGTGGAGGGGGAGGTGGTGGGGCGGGAAGCAGCGGCGGCGGACAGGAAGACAGACAGTAAGTCACCCGTATACTTCCCTTTTAAGGAATTTACACTGATATGATCCAAGGCAACAAGAAGGCAAGCGTTTTCCCTAATCCCGAAGCACGAAATCTGACTTGTGCCCAGCCGAAGCACGTCAGTCGATTTTGAGCCAAATTCTCGAGCCAGAAGCAGCAGATCGTTTAGGGCGTATACGAATGGTTAAAGAATCTAGGGCTGCAGATGTAGAGAACAGGTTAATTACACTGGCAAGGTCGGGGCAGCTACGAGCAAAGGTCACCGAAGAGCAGTTGAAGGAGTTGCTCAATGCAGTCGCGGAGAAGAAAGAAGAGGAGAAGATTATTGTTAGCAGGAGGAAGGGGGGATGGGATGACGACGACGACGATTTGCTTGACCTATAAGCACTGCGTAACGGCGTTCGGGATGGAGGAACAAGCAAAAGGTCCTTATTGCGTTGGGTTTGTGAAGTGGAATTTGGAGTCTTTCTATGGCGCGCAGCTCTATGATATCTCCCCCAAAAAGCATCTCAATTGATACCCAGGCTGTCACCAGATCGTTCCTTCGCCTCCTTCTCTGCCTTTCTCCTGGCCCGGTCTTTCTTCCTGATATCCCTCAGGTCAACTGGCTTCTCGATACACAGCTCATTCCTTAACTCATCGACGTCCCTTTCCAGTTGTTCCTCCCAGTAAACATTTATAACGTCTTTGCTTCTCAGTCCATTACTAATGGCCCAAGGAAGGTAGATAGTAAAGAATCTCTGCCTCTCCACGGGCTTCAGTCTAGTTACAGCAAACATACTTAAACCCGTCATGGGAAGGAGGGTATTGGCGAATTCGAAGGCCTTTAAGGCAACCTCGCCCTCAACCATGACGGGAAGTCCCGTCAAAGCATGATAGAAGTCATGGCATTCCCGATACCTCTGCATCACATACGCACACTCCTCATCATCGATATACTTGACACTGTTCCGGGTATCAGGTGAAACTCCTTCGCGATCCAGCCAATCTGCATATGCTCGCCCAACGGTATTGGCAGACAGCCCGCGCAGGTATTCCATGGACATTGTCTTCGAGGAGATGCGCGGACGATCACGAAGAATACGTCGACCTGTCGGTGACGCCAGCATTGCATCTCGCAGGCGGTAGATGAAGTATGGCGTAGCAGTTGCTTCTCCCAGTGCTGCTATCAGGTCTGCATATATGGTCAGCGAGGAAGAGGGGGTTTCTTGAAGTGCAGTGTAGAATACCTCCTCGCCGGGGATTGAGCCATGACATGACTGCAGAGCCTACAGCGAGCCCAGCTCTCTCCACCCTTGTAAGAGGAACATGACCTTCGTAGTTGGGAGGGGGTCGATTGAGGACGCCGAAGCTTCGAGAGTTCAGAGAGATTGTGCAGGCTGTGAGCAACTCGGTGGGAAGACGGGATCTCAATGGCGACTGTCGCAAGAAAAGGGCCATTTCTGATTTCTATGGTACTGTGGTGTAGGTAGAGACATCAATTGGTGTGTTTATAAATAAAAGTAGGAGGGAGCAGTACTTGAGGGGATCAGCCCAGAAGTCGTACAATACCGTACTGTACTCGTATACTTGTAGAGCTCGGATGTCACGCGGAATGTTCCGCTTTTGGCGTCCATTGCAATCATAATGTTCTCAGTCAACATCAGAATAAGAATAAAATAATTGAATCAGAGGTTAGGTATAGATAAACCATGATTGCTAACACTTATAAGCTCAACAATACCATACACTCTTTCATTCTTTCCGGACCTCCTCCTTGACAACCTCAAAATATCCGATCCCACGACCATCTGTTACACAACGCACCCCTCGTTCAAATACCACCACCACCTTCTCTCTCCTTCCTATTAGACCTTGTCCGTGAAATATAGGACATGGACGCCCACCGGAAATTTATGCAATGGGTGCTCACTCAAAACGTCGAGATCAATGGCGTTGCACCACACAGATTTCCTGCCAAAGGACTAGGGATAGTCGCAGAGAAAGACCTCAAGGTACGACAAAGTTTTATGTATCTGTCGCCCTTGTGTTTTGGAGGCTATTCGTTTCATATGTATTCCAGCTCGAATTCTACGTTGCAACTAAAGTATTTTGTTCAGAATCGGGGCTCACTTCTAGGCCTACTGTATCCCTGTCCCTTTTGCCAGGTTTATTCGCAGTTCTCCGAGTCCAATTTTAGCATTTCCCTTCCACTCCCCCCCCCTTTGACTTGCCCGTTTTTCCACCATCCGAATACCTTGTTGAAGGCCACCTGATGAATCTTGCTGTATTTAGCATGTTTTTATTGCTGGCTAATTTAGATTGCTATAAATGCCAGTTACTAAGGCCAAGAACATTGGTGTCTCTTTCTTTTTTTGGAGTGTTGGCATATGCAATATTGTAATATTCTTTGTCCAATCATCGCGTGGGAATACTCAGTTGAGGAGTCCGGTTCAAAGTTTGCAATATTCTATTCGTCACTCTTCTTACTCGCTACAATGAATGATCTTTCTTATTGGATGATTGCTAAAAATCCAGATAGGTGGGAGAAACGTTAGTCAAAGTTCCCATTGCTGCTCTCAGAACCGTACACACGGTCCCGAAGTCTATCTCGAGCAAAATTGGAGCCATCACCGTACATGGCCTCTTAGCTGCAGAACTTTCTCTCGACACCACAGCTACATATTCTTGTTGGCAGAAAGTTCTCCCGACTCAAGAGGATTTCGCAGAGTCAATGCCCTTGTTATGGAATACGAAATTGCAGCGTCTCCTCCCGGAAGCAGCACAAGCCCTCCTAGAGAACCAAAAGAAAAAGCTGTCCTTGGACTGGGTAGCCGTTTCGAAGGCTTTTCCAGAACTAGAATACGAAAAGTATCTTTACAATTGGCTTGTAGTTAACACAAGGACGTTTTACTTCCTTGATCCGAAAAAGACGAAGAAGCAACCTACTCCTGATGATTGCATGGTCAGTACAGACTCCATTCCCCAAGTACTTCATCAATTGGCACATGGGATATCATAATGTTCCAGTTCAAAGGAGCAATTGTGGGATTCGAAAAGAGCGCCGGGTTCTAGTACTAGACAACAAACATCACCTGGCACTTGACTGGGACAGAGTTGCCGGCGACTCCCTCCTGAGCCTTGAAATTGCTCATCTGAAGTGAAAATATTATGATATCTTCCATACCACTTATTGTAATAGACCAAGAAATCTGACACCCATCCACTAGGCCTTGAACCCCTTCGCAGATTACTTTAATCACTCCTCTAATGGCTGCAATGTCTCGTTCAGTGCCAAAGCCTATCACATCAGCACCTGTACCCCTATAAAAAAGGGGTCTGAAATCCACATCAGCTACGGAATGCACAGCAACGACTTCCTGCTTGCCGAGTATGGATTCATCTTCACCGAAAACGCTTCGGACCAAGTCTCGCTTGACCAATTCATCCTGCCACTCTTCTCCAACAAACAGAAGGATGACTTGGAAGCGGCGGGCTTTCTGGGGAAATATGTCCTAGACATAAATGGTGTCTGTTATCGAACAGAAATAGCATTGCGAATTCTATGTCTTTCACCGAAGAAATGGCATAGGATTATCGATGGGTTAGATGATGGGGAGTCGATTCAGGCAACTGCGGATCAGTTGTTGATCAAGGTGTTGTTGGAGTTTAACAGTCACGTTTCAGATATGCTTGTAAAGGTATCGAAAATCGATTCTGAGCTTGCTGGCCAGGAGACCTTGAGCGAGCGCTGGGAGCAAATCCGCCTGCTTCTGCAGACCACTATTGATAGAATACACAATGAGAGCTCCGCAGCTTCATAATAAAAGCAAAAACCACCCCAGTGAGAATATGCGTGTCCAAGGCACCATATGGACCCTATTGCATAATAAGAAAACCCCGCAAGTTTTTGATCCGATCCGTTTCTTTCATCATCCCCATTCGGCCACGAAAGCAACCTACTATCCCAGTTGCTACTGCAGGGTCAATGGAGTCCTACAATCCTTCAACGCTCTACTGCCTTTTTGACGGGCCGAAAGCATATCAAGAAAGGCGATAGGAGCACGCCTGATTAACAGCCATTAAAACCACAGACTTAAGCTTCGTGCCCCCCCAACATTCGTAGGGCTGCTGTTGAGAGCCCTGCGCTGACTGGGAAGCAACGCTCTGTCATCGTGGAAGCTCTTTTCTCTGCTGGGTGGCTGACCATCCGAATCCTCCGAATTTACGAGACCTTGCATACGCGGAAGAGTCTTTGAAACGTAGTTTGGTAGGCGGTTTTCTTTGTCATACTCCAGGTCAAGTAGCTCGGGCGGGAAGCCGTCATACGAGACCGGGGATTTGAAGGCTCTGTCTTCCTGACCACCGCTCGGAAATAGCCTCTCGCCCTGAGTACTAGCTTCTGACTTCAGTGTTTCGCCAAGATGACCGCTAGTTTCTTCAGCGTACCAGGAACTTGAGGATATAGTATCGCTTGTACTTGCCCATTGGCTCTCACGGGCAGCTTGCAAGGTGTTGCTAGCGTTGTCGGCACCAAGGCAAGAGGCATCATCGAGGCAGTGCGATCTCATGGCTTTGTTTGGATCTGTAATCGGGCTCTGAGCTGCTACCTTTGGTGACGTGAGCATCACTGGGTGTCCATGATCCTCTGCAGTGTCCACCATTCTTTCGTAGCTAGAATAATTGTGTCTTGAGAAGGGAGTGACTCGGCGAAGGCTATTGGGGATCCTCGGCGCAGCACTGACACGTCTCAATATTGGCGTCAGGCCAACTGATGTGGAGGTCGAGTCGGCTTTGCGAGAAGGCAGGCTGTACGTTCCAGCGTTGACATCGACATGCGGGCTATCAACCTTGGCTGGAGAGCAAGTGCGTAGCTGCACGACATCATTCGACATCAACACCCTACCGTTTCCACAAGAGGAACCAGATTCGTGGAAGCCACCTCGACTATTCTGCGTGTAAGAGCTATGGTCATCGTTGGCCCCATCCACAGCAGCTACCGGCACATTCTTAGATACATTACGCCTTCGCACGGTAGCTGGCAGCACGGTGTCTCGCAAGGAGCTCGGAGCTCTGTCAGCAGGGATGCTTTTGACATAGTCCCGCGCTTTTCGTAATTTATTCCTAGCATGCTTAGACTTTGGCGAGTAGACGTATTGTGGCCGGACCAAAGTCGAATTTGGAGCGCCATCGCCCAATTTCTTGGTCTTGGTCAGCGGCAATTGCAATTGAGAACCACGGTCAAAGTAATCTTTCTCGTCCCGGCTAGTTTTCTGGAGAATTGTATCAATGATATCTTCAAAGGTAACAATGCCAATCGGCTTAGGAGACCTAATGCCAATAACTTTGTCGTCGCAATCTTCAATATTTGCTTTAGCAGCTTCCAGAGTATCCGTTACCCAGTCGCCACTGTTACCAATTCGCAACGTGGGTTGAGCTTGGCTCGTGCTTCTAGCAGTCCATCTTGCTACTGTGCCCCCCGGCGAGTCGTCGAGCTTGGCGTTGAGATAGTTCGCAGATGTGTGTGCCACGACAATGGCCATTCTGCAAGCTGTTAGGGTTTGTCATAGAAACTGCGGACGCTAGATTACCTTGACATTCCAAGCTGGAACAAGTCCAAAAGCTCATACACGGACATACTATCTCGTACGATTGGAATTGGATACAGAGGCAAGTCTTTGACATGAAAAACTGTGCCACCATCTTTGGGGGTTTTCAAATCAATGCCAACTAGGTTCTGTAGGGTACTATTAGCAAATAACCTTTTCTTCAAGACCTCGGCGAATATCAATGGTGTTCTACTTCCTCGATTCTTCGATGCGGACGAGAATTGTTCGATCGGGTAAGAAGAGGAGGCTATGGCGGGCGCCTAGGACTTGTGCATTGCAATGCAGAACGGGTGCACAAGTGAGAAACTCTTACCTTGACGTGTAGAAAGCCGAAAATTTTAGTCCCTTCCCAAATCTCAGACTCAGCAGCCTTCCCTTCGCTTTTTCCAATGACAGGAATTCTACTGTAGGACCAGCTTTTGATTTTATCGATGAAGTCCTGATTGATCGCTTCGTTGATGTCGATTGTTTTGACAGCCCACCATTTGACTATCATCCCTTGAACAATCGAGAATTCGGCTTTTTCGACGTCCTGCTCGTCCCCATTAGAAGGTTGCTCTGGAACATCAACAACGCGATCGATTCGACGCCCATCAAGGTTCAATGCACCCAATACTACACCTATAGTCAAGATCGTGGAGTTAGTATTGCAGGGTGTGGTAAACCTTGGGAGTCAATAATCCTCCACCGGAAATGAGACAATAATCCAGGAGTATTCAATTCATGAGACATTTCCAGAGTGAACTACTCCTGAGCTGTTCGAAGCGGGAGATATTCCTCTGGATGGGTCACTTACGGGTGGCATGAGGACCCAGTCCACCGTCAGGATTATGCTCCGACCTCTCCAGGGTTTTAACGAGGGTAGCCAATTGGTCGTTCGTAAGATCCCCGTATAAGTTTTTGTGGGCACCAAAGAGGTAGTCAAGTAGTAAGGCGAGAGGATAGCTGACAATTCCCGTAAGCCACATGCAAATCACCATGAGAGGCCAGCAGTAGTAACCCCAGGCGATTGCGTGTTGAGGGACAATGTATTGTGGGAGGATTTCCGCAAAGATGCCCATCGAAATGGTGGATACAAGAATTGGTATTATTGGATTGATGCCGCCAGGGCAAAGACCCTCGATAACAATAGGGAGGGATTCGCTGGAAGCTACAGAGCATATAATTAAAGAGCCTAAATGTCTCAGTTAGTTACAAACATTATATTCATAGTAACGCAAGGGTCCTTACACAACAGCCAAGTTCCATTTCGTTTCATTTTCTTGACCTTGGTCGCCCGTTTCCTGCGATATCGTTAGGCGATTGATGCAGGAAGTGCAAGGCAACATACCTTTCCTTTGCCGTTCCAGCAACGCTCCTTAAGTGCAACCATGTAGGATCAAGGCCGCAGATCGCTAGGGTGAGCCCTGCTAGCAAAGCAGACACAAGTAAGAGGGAGAAGGCGACGGCGAGCATTCCGTACCAAGCCAGCCCCTTCCATGTGGATGACTGCACCCAATGTCCCATAATGTCTGAATCTCAGTGAGACAATGTAAATGAGGGGGGTTGCCGCTCGGCTGAGGATTCTCGTAGAGCCTATCGATGCCTAGGTACTTTAGAGATGGTGTGCTAATCAAAAGTTGACTTAATATCTCGAAGGTGATGTGAAGAACCACAGGTAGGAATGCCGAGAAAAGCAGGTAGAGAGGTCGCTATATTTGGCAAGTGGCTCCTTCCTCGACTTCTTCCACAAACGCTAGGCGAAACTTATAACTTTGCCTTCAAGCCCTCCATGTGAGGACATAACGGAATGACGTAGAAAAAAGTTAAAGCTGACAAGTCTCTGACCCTGAAACACCATGTATTGTACATTAATCGGCAGAACTACAAATATCAAGGCATCATTTTGGCCATCTCAATTCCGAGTTAGCAACCCAACGCCCCGAATTCGTCCCACCCAATGCTTTGGAGTTCACCTCTACCCGAAAACCCATGCTTGAACTACGTAGAAGATGCCATACGTAGGAAGCGTAATGCTATGTTCAAGAACCTCACTCGGGTCTTGGGCGTTTGGCTCCATGAGGATTTTGCCAGTCACCTCCGGCAGCCTGGTTCTGTGGGAAAAACGCTGGGTTAAAGTGCGGTTGCATGCCGTTGAAACCACCTCCACCTATTTTGATACTGATCAGCTTCAAGTCCCTATGTATAAAGTGTCGACAATCCTCCCATCAGACGGGAGTAGTCAAAGGTTGCTCCCCATTCGTGGTTTGACCTCGGTCGCGCATACAGACCAAACTCATGGGATGAAATATGGGATATAATCATACCTGGCATACCTCCACCCATCTGTCCCATGTTCATTGGCATTGCACCCATACCTCCAGGCATACCTCCCATCGGCATTCCACCCATAGGCATACCTCCCATCATACCGTTGCCCATGCCACCTCTGCCACCTCGCATCCCATTAGGCCCTCCTCGCATACCTCCCATCATGCCACCACGGTTGTTAAACCCTCCAAATTGGTTACCCATGGAGTTTCCTTGGAAGCCTCCCATGGCAGAGTTGAAACCGCCACCACCCATATTACCCATAGCTGGACCCGAAAAGTTGCGATTGAAGTTGTTCCCGTTCATGTTATTCATACCGCCGCCGCCTCGGGAATTGTAACCAGGCGTTCGTCCACGGAAGTTGCCACCAAAGTTGCCATTTTGATTACCTCTGTCATTGTTGTACCCTCCCGATGGAGCTCGATTTGTTTGGTTGTCTTTGCCAGCGCGCATTGGAGCATCTTTCGGCAAGGTTCGGAATAAGTTATTATTCGGATTCGAATAAACCACTGTTTGCTTCTTTGAATACTGTTGCCCCTCACCAAAGGCATCAATTTTATGCTTCGCAGCGGTAGCTGCTTGTTGGGAAGTGAACTCGACATAAGCTTGGCTAAAAGTACGTCAGCAAGTCATCGCATAAGAAGCGTATCAATTGCCAGTACCCTTTGCTTTTCCCGTTAACCTTATGTTCAGAGAAGGTAATGTCTTTCAATTCGTCTTCGACCTGCGCCTGGTTGACCCAGCCGCGAATATCATCGTCGGTATTCCACCAGTGAAGTTCCGATATTAGCAGAGCTGTTGTGGCCAATGGATCTATGGGCCGGTCATCAGATCCCTCCTTGCGCTTTACACCTTGTTGCTGGGGGGCTTGCTTAGGGATGCTAAGGGCTCCTGCTCCGGATTCATCTGTGCTCTTGATCTTCTGCTGCTCGTTCATTTTACTGTCCTCGTCATTGGCAACCTTGATATCGACATATTCATCATCTTGAGTCTCTTCGTGCTTTACCCCGTTCGTCTCAGTATGTCCATTGGTAGCCTCAACACCGTCAATCTTCACATCACCTTCTTCGTCCTTTTTGAACGAGCCATCCTGCTCAGTACTGGCATCACCATAGATGTCGATGTCGAATTCGTCGGTATCGGGCATTTTGTCTGCCAAGAACAAGAAGTTCCTTTTAGTTTGAAAAATATCCTCGGATTGAAGAGATCTATTGCCTTAATACACCTTGAAATGAGATTGAGCAACAGTAAACGGTTTCTGTAGGAATATGAGAACAAGATCAGCGCGTGAAAATCCTCATCCAGCCCTGCGCCGATATCTGCACACGCAGGCGCGGTATAGATCTGAGATACATAGGGCAGAATACAAAATACGTACTCCTTCAACGGCCAAGACTGCGCTTCATAAACCGGAGCCAAATTCTGAAGTCTGATAGCCTTCTGTGGCAGATGCAGACACAATGGAGAGATGGAAGATGAAGCTCTGTGCTTGCAATCTTGGGGAAACACCGGTGCTCGATGCAGGGAAACGTGAAGAGCCAATTGCGGCAGATTGGAAGTGGAAGTACAACAGGTCCGCCCTTTGACAAGTACAAGGGCAAGTAGAAGGTAGAGTAGGGTAGAGTAGAGTAGCACAAGTAGGGAGTGATAAGAAGATCAATGCCAGCTGCTGTTCCTCCCTTTGCAAGCAAGCTTTCCTTTCCCTCCAAGCCTTGCCTTGTCGCGAAATCGCAACTTGAGCAGGCGAAAACGGGCGAATGTCGAGATTTACTTGTATTGGAGTGTATTGGAGCAGTGAGCGAACTGCTAGGATGGTCGCAGAAAAGCCAGCCCTCACTTCACAGATATCCCAGGTTCCTCGCTCTTCAATGCCGTCGGGTCGAGGATGGTGTTGCTGTTAATGGAAGAGGACCAGACCAGCTCGATGGCTGCCGAAGGCTTATGCTCGTACACAAGTTAGGCTTAGCGCAAATACTTAGGTACGGTACGGTATATGGTATACTTGTAATGATCATGTGATCAGCGATGTGGCATCTTCGCCTCGCCCAAATTATTTCGGGGCCTTCCCGTCTGCTTCTATCAGCAGCCTCTCCTTCAATCTTTGACTTTGAGACCACCTCACCTTCTTGCACCCTCGGCCGCCCGCCCTCTAATTACCTCCACATAACACAACTCAGCCTTTACGCTTTCACAGCCGCCTGCACGAACAACAAGACACAATCCCACCCAGTCCCTCCTTTCCAAACTCCTTTCGATTTCAACACCAGAATCGCAAGCATGTCTGACCAAATCCAAGAATTCCTGGACATCCCCAAAGACTTTTTTACAGAAGGAAAACAATTCGTCAACCGGTGCACGAAACGTACGAAAGCCCCGTGTATTCTGCGCATCCCCAGCGCGATCTGCGCCCTTCACACTGAGTACACGACGTCTGGTCTGAGCACTTAAGCTAACTTTTCTCTTCTGTAGCCGATCGACGCGAATTCATCAAGATCTCTCAGGCGGTGGGTGTTGGCTTCCTTGTAATGGGAGCAGTTGGCTTTATCATCAAGCTCAGTAAGGCGTTCCTGCCCCTTTTCCATCCTCGCCCCTTTCGCTCTGTTCCAGTAGCTTACAATGATTTCAGTACACATTCCGGTGAACAATATTCTGGTGGGAGGCGCATAATTTCTGGAAACTGGTGCAGGGGGAGTTGGCTCGTTCAGTTTGAGATGGGCCGAATGATGAGAGGCAGACATTCAGCCATGCTCCTCTTATGACAGGGCGTTTCTGAGAACATAGGCTGCAAAATGTATTATATTGGGCTGGTTCTGCAGCGGCTTCGGAAGCATAGCAGTGTTTTATGCATTGGGAGAATACAAAATTTCGCCATCTTGGAATTGCCAAGAATTCAGATGCCGATCCGGTTCAGAACAGTCGACCTTGTTGAACATCATCGAATTGACCGTATTTCGGTGGCACAGAAGAGGAGCTTCTTCGAGTGAAGAGGACTTCCATCAATTGCTACCAAGGGCCAGTTGCATTCAGTTTGCAGGAGTACTTCCAGCATTCCCAGTCACTTCTTTACAGTATAGGCAAGATTGACCTAGCTGGGTTTTATGACGTATCAATTTACCCCTGCAAGCTCAGTAATCTTACATCCATTTTGTAAAGTTCTCGCTGTTCTTACTGTTTGACAATTTTCAGTTTACAGCCACGAAGCGACCTATATCATGGTCCTGGCAATTTATCCTCGCAATGTGTCTGGAGGTTCATCTTCTACGGACAAGATGTCTGGGAACAGTATCACTTCTACTCTCAGTCTAAAAAGCGTCGCAATATATGGTTGGAAGTTTTGAGGTAATAGGCGGTATCTAGTATGCCTGTCTATATAAGAAGCATTCAGCCAGCCTTGATTTAATGTAGTTTCCAGCTTTTCGTGGTGTTCTTCAATCATCTCAGATTATCAATCAATCAGCTTCCCTCTGCTTGATATCCTTTTGCTTTTCTGGTGATTACGGTATGATGTTGGCAGCACGGGAATGTCATCTTCATCAGACCTGAGCCGAGCTAGGCAAGCACTGCGTATATGATGCGACTTCAGCCAGGCGGTCTGGATTTCCGAGATTGTACGCACGAGTAAACCAGTCAGTATTCTGGGGGTCGACACACATGAGGAATAGGCAGCCATTAGTCTCGTACACACGTAAGCACTTACTAGTGGCTCGGACTTCGTAATTTATTTATAAAGAGAATGATCTCGAGTCTGAATCTGTACTTGTGGATTATTGGATTGATCCTTCGTCGATAGAGAAAACTGTTGCTCCACCACCCTACCCTTTTATTCAAAAAATGGGAGAACTCGCCCCACGGGCAAGTCATTCAGGAGACGTCAAGATCCTGGAAACTTTCCTCGCTAGCAATCCTTCCGTTGAATATATCCGTTATCAATGGATTGACTATTCAGGACTTCTAAGCGCTCGTGTCGCTACAAAATCTTTCGCTCTCTCCCTAGGCCGAAAAGATTCATCGTTAACAACCCCGTCACCAATTTTAACTGCGTTGATAATCGACAACTCTGTACAGTTTGAAGACATTGAAGTAGGGCAAGACGAGCTGTTTGCTGACTGGTCAAGTCTCAAAGTCTGCCACTATGCTCCAAAACATGCAATGGTCATGTGCTTTGTCAAAGAAGGAGGACAGAAAGACGGGAAAGACTTTCGCAGGTGTCCTCGTTCTCGACTTCAAGAATTGTGTTCCACGGTGAAGGGAAAACACGGTTTAGACTTCCTTGTTGGCATGGAAATTGAATTTTGCATGTTTGACGAATCCAGTGGAATGCCAAAACCAGTCAATATGGTCGCCCATACGTATTCGGCGGCTAGTATCAACAACAATTATCTCCCAATAGTCGAAGAGATCGTTGAGTGTATTCAAAAGGTTGGGATCGAAGTCCGGCAATTCCACTCTGAGGGAGGCCCTGGCTTGTTTGAGATCTCGACGCAACCCATGGCCCCTCTTCAGTCAGCTGATGCCCTGGTTTACTGCCACGAAACGATCAGGAACATCTCCCGCAAGCACGGTCTTCATGGTACGGTCTATCCAAAGCCTTTTGAGAAGCTGAGTGGAGTTGGCTCTCACATTCATCTATCGATGTCACGCCTGGACAAACAGGAAAACTTCTTAGCAGGTTTGCTGGAAAACTGGAGGGCTTTGGCAGCGTTCTATATGCCCAACTATGACAGCAACCTTCGCGTCAGGCCAGAGGAGCGAGTTTTCTGGAGCCTGCAGAATAGAACTGCAACGCACAGGAAAATCAAGGATGGCCATTGGGAACTTCGAAGTGTAGATGCAACTGCCAATCCGTACCTGGCGATGACAGCCATCTTGACAGCTGGGATCATTGGATTTGAAAAGGAGAAGAGCTTGAACATGAAAGACCCAAAGAAATTGGTCTTCAAAGGCATGGAAGACGATGAAGCGACGGATCTTGGGATTCTACATAAGATGCCAACAAGCTTAAAGGCAGCAATTGACAGCTTGAAACTGGCCGACGAGTTGAAGGATGCATTGGGTCCAGAATTGATTGACAGATACGTGAAGGTCAAGACCAAAGAGGAAGAGAACTTCGGAAAGTTGATTGGGTCCGAGAGAAGGGAATTGTCCATGAGAGTATTTTGAAGCTTCAAGAGCGGTTTCGTTGGGAAATGGTTACGATTGGAGTGATTAGAGTAGATCTAATGCCAACGTGATAATGGTCATGGTCATGATAATGATAAAACGTTTGAAAACCAAGTTAGAGGAGCCCAGGCCAGGGCAGGAAGATGGCATGAATAGAATAGAATGGTTTATACACGGCGCCACCGTTTGTAAAGCCCGAAAGTGGTCTTAAGTCCGCTATCCGCTTATCGGAAGTACCTGATTGATTACATTTAAGGTAACTTTCGTACGGATTAGTGCATCTGCGCATCAACTCCAATTCCATATCCACTTATCCCTCAAACAAACATTATATTGTATCTTCACTCTTGCCTGGCCTCTATTATTCCCTCGACATGGCAGACTCCCATGGCAGGTCTTTGCAGGATATCCTGGGAGCTTCTTCCAGCTCTAGACCAGCAGCCACAGCTTCGCCAGGTGATGTCACGACGGCTTCCGAGAGCGAGGGCATGGATTACGAAGCCACATCCGACGATGCAAGTGCAGACATCAACGATCCCGAATACATCGAGGCAATACTTCGGGGTGCCAACCGGGACTACGAAGAGGATGACGATAACGACGAGGACGACGAAGAAGACGACGAAGGTATTTCAAACCTCTGCTTCCCCTCACTCCGCCGCGGAAGCTAAATTGCCCCTCCTTCAGATGGACCGTATGGTGAGCTACAAGTCGAAATCGAAGAAGAAGACGACGACCAGGATGCAACGCAATCCGAGGCCGAACGCAGTGAGCCGCCCTACATCTTAACATTTATCCTGACGGTCTTGCTTATATTCCGAATCGCAGCCGCTCGGCAACGAAGACAGGTGATCCGGCTGCTGGCAACCTCGGAGCTGGGGCGGTTGTTCCGCTTTGCACACGATGACGACGAATTCGATATCGACGATGAAGATGGAGAATATGGTCCTATGTGGAGGCGCAGGAGAAGGAGGCCACCAGCAGACCCCACTCGATTCCCGAAGGTCCCAAGTGATGAGGGAACAGAGCTTATGAACTCCGGAACATTTGGTTCCAACGAAGAGGAGTCAGTTAATTTGAGTGAGAGGGGCAGCATGGGAAAGAAAAAGAAGCTCGCCAGACGCATACTGGATAGAGAGCTGGCGACAGACAGCCATGCAAAGCAAAGGCTCAATCAGAGGCTGATGGCTCAGGTAAAGATCGAGCGTCCAATTCTCAAAACCATAACTAATAAGTATCCAGGGCATGATACCAGCTTCAAATCCGGACATGGTTATCCACTACAATCAGCCTGTTTACTCAGGCCAGTTTTCGGACGATGGTAACTTTTTTTACTCCGTAAATAAGGATTATAAAGTCCGAATGTATGATACCTCGAACCCATACAAATGGAGATACTACAAAACTGTCGAGTATCCTTTTGGCCAATGGACCCTCACGGATGCTTCGTTAAGTCCCGACAACAAATACCTCGCATACACGTCCATTCGAAGTACCGTTTGTCTCGCACCTACGGACCCAAATGACCAAGGCGATCCTTATTCATTGGACCTCGCAGATACGGGGAGACAGCACTCAGACATGTACCGTGCAAGATTTGGAGGTTCCTTTGGTATCTGGTCCATCCGCTTCTCTGGGGATGGCCGAGAATTGGTAGCTGGTGCTTCGGGTGGAGCAATCGTGGTATACGATATTGAGTCTCGCCGCACGACCCAGAAAATCAACGGACACGATGATGATGTTAACGCTGTCTGCTTCGCCGACAAGTCCTCGCCTCACATTCTGTATTCTGGATCAGATGATACGACTCTCAAAGTCTGGGACACTCGTAGCATGGGTGATAGCCGAGCTGCCGGAGCTTTCGTCGGCCACATTGAGGGGCTGACATATATTGACAGCAAGGGAGACGGCCGTAAGATATGCCAAAATGTCATTCTAAATATACAAACTAATTAAGCTGCAGGTTACATTCTAAGTAACGGCAAAGAGCAAAGTATGAAGTTGTGGGATCTCCGTATGGTCATGTCTCCCAGTGACTTTACTTCCCTCAGACCATCCAGGCGAACTCTTGAACCCCGCTTCGACTATCGCTGGGGAGCATACGACGAGGATGATTGGTACAAAGACCCCAATGACAACTCCCTCGTAACTTTCAGGGGCCATCGTGTTCTACGGACCTTGATCAGATGCCATTTCTCACCCCCTGATAGCACCAATTCCAGATACGTGTATTCTGGCAGTGAAGACGGAAAGATTTATATTTGGAACATGGACGCAACAATTGCAGGAATAGTAGATGTACAAGGTGCAACCAAAAACACGAGACCTCATCACAATGAGTATGGTGCTCTGGCTTGGAATGGCATTGAAGATAACTCCCAAACCCACTGGAGAACCTGTGTCAGAGATGCCTCCTGGCATCCTAATGCTCCGATGATCGTTGGTAAGTACTCCACATTGTTGATCAAGACGCCCAAATGCTGATAATTAAATTATAGCTTCCGCTTGGAGCGGATACGGGATGAACACCGGCACCTGCTCAGTGCACTCTTGGAATGATGGAGCGGAAGAAGATGAGGCAGAGCCGAAGATGGGGCTGCGCGTCAATCAAAAATTGGAAGTTGACCCAGGCCTGTACCCTGTCCAGCAGGAGAGGCGTTATGGTCTTCGACATCGGCATTTGGGTGCGTATGATAATGACGATTGATTGAATGCCCGCAGCTTCAGGGAAGGAAGTATCCAGAATTGTGGTCAATTGCATATATGGGAATACAGCTTGTTAGGAAAGAGGATCGGCACGGGCGTTATGTGGGGTGATAGGTTTGGGGCAAATTTTTATTTACCTAGTATTACAATGAATTATACAAACACCCCTCTATTCCGTCTTCGGGCAATGCAAGCAATCTAGATATCTATCTTCCACCTGTCAAGTCATCATCTATATAATTGCCAAGCACCAGAAGCATATAAACTATAAGATACATTTCTTCCCCTTACAATTTCCTTGTGTGACTGTCTTTCAGAAGCCGACATTGTCTCATTTTGAACTCTGAATAGCTCAGCTTTATCCTTGGGCGACAGAAAAGGATCGGATTCAACCTTGCAACCATTTTCAAATAGTTCTGATAGAGATCCCATTTGAAGGTGCAAAGTTGCTGGGGGGAAGGAAACCTGAAGCTGTGAATGCGCCTTCCAAAGTTCATCGTCCAGCCCAGATCCAAGATTTTTCCATCGAGTGAAAAACACAGCCATACAATGACCAGGGTAATGCTTGTAGTCTATCCGAAATTCCGTCCAGCAATGCCAGCATCTCATTAGTCCTGAGCCAGTCTGGTATCTTTCGAGAGTTGAATTCCATGATGTTGTCCAAAAATCTGCGTATCCGCATCCAGCATTCGGGTACTCCGAAACCCGTGCGCAGTTGGAATTTGATGTAAAGGAGAGATGTGTACATATGCGATAATACCCTTGTTGCAGGAATGCGGAAGAGGTTGGAGATACTGCCGAGATACGCACATCCTGAAAACGGTGGAGCATTTGGCCCTTGATGATACGGCAATCTTCCCTTCTTTGCACGAGATGTAGGGGAAAAGAACAAATACTCGCAGGATGTGAGAGTTCATTCAACAGTGTGCCACATTCTTGATTTTGTTGATGACGCTTCATAGCCATACTGAAAATAGTTGAACCAAAGCTTTGCCCGATTATAGACAACCATAGAGCCTTTACATCGGCGGTCATACAGGCGGCTGAATATGAGTACGGACGATATTTGCTTGCATCTTCGATTTTATGGAGCTTCTGGCAAGGAGGGCAGACAACATGATCTGGTAGATCGCGAGCTATGAGATCTAGAAATGCATGTGTTTCGGCCCGTCGGCCCTACTAGATACTCGAGATATGTTGTTCCTACCAGAAGCTTAATTTGCATGCAGGAGATCGAAAAAACCGCGGCTGAGGGAGCGGGAAGCTGTTCGATAACCTGGAGCAGGAGTTCTAGGGGTAGCGTTCCTAGAACGGAAGATTCAAGAGCATTAGGTCTTGACGGCACCAGAGCGTTGGGTCTTGACGGCTGTCGTAGGCGAGAAAACAGTTTCCTGAGAGACTCCATGATAATTGATGGTTGGAAAATGTAGTAAAGGTGGTTCAAGTTGTGCGAGGATGATATATGATTGAATGCAGGTGGTTGTGCGAGAATAAATGTCACATAGGTACTAATATAGAGAGTAGCTCCGCCTTTATTGCTACCTAAAAACCTAGTTTTTTTCTAGTGAGGCAACTACTCGAGCACGATGTTTTTTCTATACCCCAAGTACACTAGCAAGCAAAAGCGACTATTTCACTGAGCTACCCTTCAAAAACCAGCGCTTGTAAAATGATCTATATGCTTATTTCAGAGGCGCATACCGGTACTACCTTCCAATTACTTTACGAGTACTCCCCTAAGAAAACTCGGTGCTAGAAAAATTCGCGGTGTCGACGCAGATATAAATCGCGAGATAGTCTCACGAACAGGATTCACGCTATTTCAAGCAGAGACCGTAATAATAGGAAGTGTTTGGAAAGTTCAAACCATTCCCCTTGGCTCTTGCAAAAAACAGCGGCTTCGACTTACCTGATAGGAGAAGTCATGAGGCGGTTGGGGTATCTCTAAGCGCTGACTTGCAAGGAAAGCAGTAGGAACTCAACACGAGTAGGATTCGAAAGGGGGTTTTGCGTCAGAAAAAGGGCTAGCTTCCCCCCTCTAAAAAGTAATACTCGTGGTTATTGATCCATATAATAGGTGATGTTTCGAGCTACCTGTAAAACAACGACGATGACAAGACAGGGCAGAGAGTGATCGGGGGTACTCCGTAGAGACACATGAAGTCGACTACAAGTACGAAGTACAACAGGACCCAGTAACCGAGCATATTTTTGCTGTATGGTGCACTTGCACTTGAGGAGGAACTCGCTAATAAGACAAAAATCTGGCGAGAATAAGAATGGCTTCTCTAGCTTTTCTACTGTAGAAGAGCCCAACAGCGAAGAAACGAAACATGCCAAGACTTGAAGCATCGTATCGCATCGCATTACTCGTAACGCAGCCGCCACGAAACAATTGAAAAGGTACAGACAGTACAATAAACACACCTATACAGTATCATCCAAGAATATAACAAATCTTGAAGCCTGTTAATCTTCCGTTCTGCTCTGTGCATTCAATAGGTGGCTTGAAAAGCCGCAGTATCGTACTTCGGAAAAAGGTCGAGAAGCAGCGGCAGCAGCAGCAGCACCAGATGAAACTGATTACTGTCAAACACAAAAAGTGGCCGGATCATTTGATCGAAAACGGGTTCAAACCGCGTGGGTGTATGTAGACTGTAATACAATACTGTAAATAACTAATATCCCCCAAACGGCTGTTGGCTGAAAGGAACAGCAGCAGCAGCAGTGCAGTCTCTGGGCGTCTAATCGAAAGCCCCTATTTATTTATCGTTTTAATATTGCCCAGCCCAGTACGGAGTAGTCCAGTCCAGTCCATGCCAGTCCATGCTATGCCATGCCATGCCATACATCCATGATCCATGCCATGCCCCTCGGACCCCCTACCCTGCCTCTCCAAGCTTCCTCGGGCGTTCCATAGAGCACACACACACACACACACACACACACACCACACCCACACCAGCTGCTTGTTACAGACCTGCATCAAGTTGTCGACCTGCAGAACCGTGCTCAGCTCCAGGTCAGGCTTCACCACTCCATTGATTGTCGCTCACGCACGATATCTGCATCTACGGAGTACTCGTACTGTACATCTGCAACTGCGACGCATTACAGAAGCCCCTCTTGTGTGAGATAAACCTCGACCTCTACAGTACTTCCACCAGGCCCTTCAACCATTGACCATCTACCGCTATCTCCACCTCCACTTCCACTTTCCATTAGCCTCAACTGTATCTTCGACCCTCTCTCTGCCTCTGCCTCTGCCTCTGCCTCTGCCTCTGCCTCTGCCTCCATGAGCAGATCAGATCAACTCGCTCTTCTGC
>QGML01000299.1:0-20365 GCA_007825375.1 Lachnellula willkommii | reverse complement strand
GGTCCGGGTCCGAACCTTGGACCCATGGGGACCCATGGTGACCCCTACCACCCAAGTATCCCTTCTCGAGAACGAGCATAGCTTCCAGCTTCCCTCTCTCCATCTTCCCAGTATGAATAATAATCATCATATGTGTTGTTCTTGGGGAAGAAATTCGGTTCGTTCACCTGCCAATTCACCTTTTCGTCGCAAAGGCTGGCTTGCACATCGAAACCGTCCCGCAATAGTGTGTCCAGAACATCAAAATCAAAGAGAGCCTTCCGGGCACCCCTAATCTCAAGATATTGTTCATCAAAGTTGTCCACGGAAGCAGTGTATAGTTTTCTGAAGCTTTGAAAGTCCCTACATTCAACTGCAGTATAGAGTTGCTTGAGAACGCGGTCACGCTCGCTACTATTTTCAATTCTCCGGTGGATGCGCAAGTCGACCCGGAATTCGAAAGAAAGTTGTCGTTCAAAAGATTTGATGTAGTCTTCGAGAAGTACCATTGCTGCTGTGACTTGAACTTCTAGTCCCTTATACGTTGGGAGGTATTGAAAGGTACTGACAGATGCATTGGTATCAAAGATTCCACCGGGGATCTTTTCTTCCTTGATAAACTCTATCAAATCTTGAGACGCTTTTTTAATCCTGGTATACTGAGGCTCCAGATATTCGAGTGCTAAAGTACGTTGACTTTTGAAAATTTCGGCGTTGTTCTGATTTGATGCTACTCTGCAGCTCTCAATCGCCGACTCTAGTGGTTGCTTGTGATATCGATTCATGGATTGAGCTCCAGAAGCACCATTGTAATTATTACAGGCGCAGCAACAATCGCGTTGACAATATTCACAATCGTGTTCGTGATCGATAAGAGTGAAATTGTGGTTCCGCTCAAACGCTTGACAATATCTCAATAGCGCAGGAAACATCTTGAACGGGTATTCAACTGGCGAATCACTGTCTATCAAGAGTAGTAAGTTGTTTCGAAATCGAGGATCTTGTTCCATATTTGAGGTTTGTGGATCGAGCTCATCATAGGTAAGGTTTCCTCGATGGGCTCGAGGGATAACAGACAAAGTAGCAGTTTTAAAGCTCGCCGTTCCGATACCCCGTAGCATCAATAATGGCCCCAAGACATCTGAGATACCCGGCAACTCGGGCTCCAAATATTCATCTACTCTGCTGGAAATAATGTATAGCTGCAAGGACTTGGGACGGGATGAAGCTATTGCCCTACAGAAATGGTTGAGACTGGTAGGATAGTAGGGACCGGTAGAATAGTGGATCATGCTCTCATCAGGCGAGAAATTGATGAAGACTTTCCAATGGCGGACTTTTGCGATTCCAGGGCAGTCCCAGAGGCGAGTTCGATTTTGCACCCTTCTAGTGAGAGGACTTAAATGCCGATCACTGGTGAAAGGTTGCTCGGGCCCATCGTCCAAATCTTGGTCTGGTGAACAAGACATAAAGAAAGCGTTCCTTTCGTAAAGCAAACTCTCAGCTACGGCTTTGATCCTTCTGGAGATACCAATCGTGGAGGGAGATAGATGATACTTGATACCCCCCGACCAATCGAGGCTGCCATCATCGATAGAAGCAGCTGTTCCTAGGATTGGATTCACAAGCAATGGCTCAAGAATTTGACAGAGAACCTCGTTCGGCAAGGTCTCCAAGCTTGGCTTCACTACCGCTTGGGGCTTTTGCTCGGCCAATGCTATCTTTGATCCCAACTCCACACCTGAGTTTAGATGCTTGCTTGGTTCATGAGTCTCTCGACTAACGACTGAACATTCCACTGCCGCAGTGAGTGAATTGCTGGGTATGACTGTCGAGCTTTTGGTCTTGGGCTTATCCGCCGTAGAAGCTTTGGTTTCGTGGCTTTTGTTGAATAGGAGGGTGGCCCAGGTAGGTTTAGGCCCCGTTCGTGCAGCCGTAATAGATGTGCCGGCAATGTTCGTAGTATTGGAGGTTGATGCGGTAAGCGTGGAAGGGTTTGCAGGGCGAGGAGTATCGCCAGAAGATGAAGCCATCTTTAAGGGTACTTAGCACTCAGTGAAAAGTTAGCTGTCTATGTTTAAAACCTTCAAAGAAACGGTTTGGGAAGTGTGAATAATAGTTACCTGGTGTTGAGGATCGTGTCTCTGCTTTCCAATAGATCGGATAGTTTGTCTTGATTTTATCGTTCCAAGTTAACTGGTAGACACATATTAACATTTGTTATTCGCAGTGCAACAGGAAACCTACAGGAGTGATGGGTGTTTGCTCGGCGGTCTTTGTTGTTGTGTCCGTTTTGAGAGGGGAAGAAGCTGTTGTTCAATCTCTGTGGATGTTTGGAGCAGGCAAATATATATACTAAAGACTCCATAAGACGCTAACTTTGCAGGATTGCTGCCTTGAATTCACAGGGGAATTTGATTGAGGTATCATATAACACAGAGCGACCTGATTAGCTAGGATAGTTATTCACACAGCTTATATAGGAAGGCACTAAAGCATTTTGACCACATCATAAGCCAGCCTCCGAATAACTTCCTTGAATTCACCGTGTATTCGTTCCGTATATATGTCGAGCCAAATGATATATAATACAAAACCCGAGTCACTCAGAGAACGCCGTTGCGGCTTCATGTCTTTGATTCTTGATTCTTTCTAGGAGTTGTCCCTCATCTATTCGTGTTTAGTGCTTGATCATTAGCGCCTTGTTTGCCGTCGCCTTCTTGCAAACACCCCACTAGTATTTCTGCCTTTGAATCCCGATACCCCTCCATAACGCTCTAGCTCACGTTCTGCCTCAGCAGCTTCATTTTTCATCTGAGGACACATCTCTGGCTCATTTACACCCCAGTTCACCATTTCGTCACAACCCCAAAGCTCTGGTACAATGAAATTGCATCCGGTCTCCCCCGAGTAGTCAAACTTGAAGAGATTTCTCCGGGCGGACCTGATCTCAAGGTATTGACTGTCCATATCATCCACAGCTTCTTGGAAGACTTCGGTAAATCTGATCCAATCTTTGTCATCCATAGCAACCGGTAACTGATCCATGAGCCGATTTCTCTTCGTATCCAGATATATCCGTTCGAATACTATCTTGTTCGTAAAAATGTCAACTTCAAGCGCGAATGGAAATTTTCGCCTGAAAGCTTTGGCGTATTGTTGTAGAAGTAATGCCGCAACTGAGTAAACACCACAAGGCTTTTCCCAATCTCGAGTGTCAAGCGTTGCACTAAATATGCCGCTACTGACTTTTTCATGTTTCACAAACTCGTTGAGGATTGCCGAGGCCCCGAGGATCCGTTCATATTGTGGCTGAAGATATCCAAGGATAAAGGCACGTTCCTCCTTGAAAGATTTGATATCATTTGTGATCGTAGTAGCCCTTGCCCGCTGAAGTGCCATTTCTACCGGGTGATTCTCGAGGATCTGGCCTGAGTCTTGATACATCTCCTCGTCAACTTTGTAGTAGGGGAGTAGATACCCAGGGCGTCCCATGTCTTCCTTAAAATGCTTATTGGTTTCAAAAGCTTGGGCGTATTTAAGAAGTGGTGGGAAAAGTTCAAATGCTAATTCCACTGGATCCTTGGATTTCATGGAAAGAATCAACTCTGTTTTAAGAGCCTCTTGACCAGATAATGCTGATGTCGTTTCCGATACATTTCCCCAGAATCCCTCTCGATCTATGCAATCCGGGATTTCCGCGTCAGTGCAATCTTAGATGCAGACATCGGGAACCCCCCTTAACATTCTCAAAGGCTTTAAACGCTTAGCCCAGTCGAGATGGTCATTTCTATTTTTCTCTATGCCTCTCCGAACCAGACCAAAATGCAATGACTGAGGTTGCGAATTGTAAATTGTCCGACAAAACTCATCCAGACTGTTTAGGGATATCGTACACCGGGTACGATCAGGACCGGAATATAGGGGAATGACGGCTCGCCATTGGCGCACTTTGCTTATTTCTTGAAAATCTCTCAAAGAAGAAATGTCATCTTCTTGTCGAGCGTAGCGATATCTTGTTAAGGGCGTGAGTACCAGAGCCGCGGTAGGGCAGCGAACGCCAGCATGGGTGCTCGAAAGGAACGAGACATAGAAAACATTAGAACCGTAAAGAACGCTCTCTGTCTCTGCGTTTACTTGTTTGTTGGCGCCGAGGATAGACGGACATAGACCATACTTGGTATCAAGGCCATACTGTTCTCTGCGAGACACCGAAGACGACTGTGAAAGTAATGGATTGAACAGAAGCAATTTCCAGATTTGGTTCCGAATCTCGGCAGGCAAAGTGAGGAGCGTTGTTGGCTTTTTAGTCTCTATCACTCCCGGGGAAGAGTTGTTGGGTGAAGTGGCTCCATTGGGTTTGAAGTCTCGTGCAATGTTCAAGTTCAGAGCATTGATCAAGTGGATGACCTTAGCTTCAGCTTCCGCCTTGGACATAGTCTCAAGAAAAGCCAGAGGATCGGACCCAGAGGAACCAGGGGCGATGGATACCTTCGATTCTAGTCGCGACGGAGGTGCAGCATTGGCAGACGATGATGCATCGAAGGTAGGGGTGTCAGCTCTCGCAGGGGCGGTTGTGGGAGCGGAATCCTCTATGTTGCTGGGTGTATTGTGGGTGGTTTTGCATGAACCAGGACTAGCGGTCGCCATTATCCTGCTCAGTGCCTCGCTGCTAGGTGCAGTCATGTTGGAGAGGATGTTATTTCAGGCCCTGATAAGGTAGTCTTGGAGAGTCAGTGGATAGCAATACCCCCAAATTTGCCACATTTGGAAGACTTACGTCTATCTGGTATAAGACTTTAATGACTGAACTGGCAGTTGTTGATGCCCCTCTTGTCTTGTTGCTTTTGGTGTTGCTGTTGGTGTAGTAGGTGTGGTCGCCGATTCGGAGAGCTGGCGAGAGATGTGTGTTTGAGGAAGGTCCAGCAGGTCTGGGAGCTGTGGAATTCACTAGAAGAACAAGGTAGACGGACAGTGGGCCATAATGGGGCCACAATGAAAGGAATGTGATGTTACATGAATATATTATGACGTAAGTATATACATATATCTGTACCGTATTTTATGTCCCGGGCATTGTACTATCCATAATTTATAAGCCTCTCATTAATAACATAACTGTATACAATTGTTATACAGGGAGTTAAAGACATTTAAAGACATTTAAAACGACTTAGGAAGAACACTCCTTACCCTACTCTATCTAGTCCGCTGTAGACTCTTGTTGATTAAATTAATATTATTGAGACGCTTGAGGTTTATTGGTTTGTTTTGCATTTGAAAGCGCAGTGAATCAGCTACTACAAATATCGCAAATAACTTCGAACCCCTATCATACCAAGATTAGCCCAAGGATGAAGTACAGCAAGGACCAACAAATACTTACAAGATCCTTTCCGGGCGAATTCGTACAATTGCTAGAAAGTGGAAATCGTGACTGGATAGCCCAAAGAGCAGTCACGAACGAGTAGTCAAACAGGATTGGGGCGCTCGATGCCTCAACCCGATATAGCTCGATTATGTCTGTAAGCAGTCATCAGCTGATCATTGAGCCTAATATTGCTTGCCATGAGTTTGACAGTGTGCGTGGCTACTTACCTGTGAATCGAGTGGTGAGATTTTGCAGATGCGATCCTCTCACACCATAGCCAACGCCTGTTCCATGCCACTTAGTACCAGCTACCTGACCTGCGAGAACACTCAGATTCTGTTCAGGCCCCATGAGAACCACTATACACGAAAATTCGAGTTAGACATATAGATAAATCTTGGTTAAGTGACGACCAGTGGCACGGCTTGGTACTCACCTCTGAGATTGTAGCCAGCTTTCACAATATCGGCAGCGTCCCCTCTAAGACCAGCATCGACAGCTGACCCATTGAACCCTTGGGAAGCGACGAGTGGGTGGTAAGGTGGGAGGCCACTGATGATATAAGAGTAAGTATTTTCCTTCTTTTTCTTTTCTTGAAGTTACGATGATTCTTGTAAACGCACGTAAAGACAATATCTAACTCTCCGCATCCTGGCAAGCCTGGATTTTGTGTCGAATTTGGGAAGTATGTGGCAGTTGCACCGAGAATGCAGCCAAGTAATGCAATAGATTTGAACAAGAGCATGTTGCAGGATGGAACTGTATACAAGGAATTATCTAAACGTTGAGTTAATGACAGAACGGATGCTGGAATGGTGATTTGTGTACAGCGACATTGGAGCACTTATAAACATTATAACCCCCACCAAAGAGTCATAAATAGAAAAAGAATATGGTTTGGGATCCGTACGTAGGCCGCTATCTTACATCAAAAACACCGATATACCGAGATTGCTAACATAGCTCACGGCCACGACCTTGAAGATCTCGTAATTTGTTGCCTTCATAGGGTTGGCGTAGGAGTTCGGCTATGCCCCCCCTAGTACTCGCTCTCGCTCTTATTTTAAGTCTGACAGTCCCACTATAAATCTACTACTTAGCGTAGATATACAGAATCCTGTAGGTCTAACTGGCTCTTTACCCTAGTATCGCCTCCAAATCTTTGGTGATAAAAAGTCTTGGCGGCAAACAAAACGTGGAGGGGATAGATCCTAAAACCCACGAGATATTAAAGAGCCCTGCGAAAGTCGGATTTGAGCTCTTTAAGTGGCGCGGGGTGCAGAAAGATGGAGTAAAAATAGCGGGACTATCAGACTCAAAATACGAGTAAAAAGCAAGTAGATTATTTGCTCGGTTTACAAATTATATCCGATTAAGTCGCCGAACGAATCGGAAGTTGATCTCAAAAACAGGGAGGAGTAACTGGTCGTCATGTCTGCATTGTGATATCGGGATTTTGACATTTATTCTCCGTTCTAATGTAATGCCAAAATGTCTCTAGTAACAAAGGATCAAAAAGGATGGAGACAACCTGAGCATGTGAAAAGAATTCAACCTGATGTATAGGTTGAAGACCAATCCCCAATTTGATGCTCTGGATATCGAAAAAGAAAACGCCTCAACCCCAACTGGTGCTCTGAACCTGGATTGCTTTTCACACAAGTGCTTTCGCAGTGTATTCGTCGCTCCTTGAAGAGTGACCATTTCTTTCATTGTGGACTGACTCTGCATGATCGTAAATCATTAGCTGCATCTCTATTAAAAACGGTATGTATGACCATTGTCACTATCCTCGTCCTCATCCTCGTCCTCATCCTCATCGTCGTCTTCATCGTTGTTTTCATCGTCGTCTTCATCGCCAACATCTGAAACACTATCATTGTACGAGTCTCTGTTGGGATCTGGTTCAACGAAGTAATCAGGCTCAACGATTTTCCAGTTGATGGGTTCATCAGATCGTGAAAGCTCGGGATCCACAACCCAGCTACTTCTATCTGGTCCATCGTACTTGAAAAGGCACTTGCGAGCCTTGAGAATCTCAAGGAACTGGGAATGGAAGGTATCGAAAACAGTCTCGAAGTTCTTAGCAAAATTCCGGAAATCCCCAAAGTCAACCTGGGTACTCAAACGCTTCAAAGCAATGTTGCGCTCGTCGGTGGCGTATATGCTATCGAATAGACGTTGATGTTGGCGAATTTGGGTCTTGACTTCGAAAGGTGTGTCTCGCTGAAAGTAGGCAGCATACTGCTCGAGCAATACCATGGCAGCGATTCGCTTTTTATAATTTCTTTCGGAAAACGTATTGGTGTTATAATTGGGTACAAATATTCCGAATTCCCGCTTCTCTTCCTTGATGAAATGGACCATGTTTTCCGCAGCGGCGCAGAGGCGTTTATACTGTGGCTCCAAGTATTCCAAGACAATAGAGCGTTGCTCCTTGAATGACTCGATATCTTCCTTCTTGGTCTGTTGTTTCGCTAGGAGCAAGGCCTTCTCCACTGGATGCATACACTCTCTACCTAGAGATTGCTTACGCAGGTGCAGGCCTAGATGATTATAAGCCAAAATCCCCTTTTCAAAATCTTCCACGCCTTCTGGGGATTCTGCTTTAGGGCTATAAATACCTCCATTGGCAACATTAGACAGGCGCGCCCTTGTGTGCAGGCCATGCGTTGATTGTGTTACTCGCCCACGAAAAGGGTTGAAATGTTCTGGTCCATCGATTCGCTGTGGATGCTGTTTACTAACAAGACCTTCTTCAAGAATCATCTCTTCCTTGAACAAATCACAGCTCTCAAACGCCTGCGCATACACCTGGAGTGGCCCTAACATCATGAACAACAAGTCTACGGGACCGTTGCTCTGGATCGAAGTCGTCAACTCTACCTGGAGAACTGCCTCGTTGTATAATTGCGACTCAACTAGGGATTTTCCCCTACTCTGGTGCATGGTGTCTGGAATTTCCCCGCGATCCGCATCTCTGAGTTCAAATCTTTGGATACCACATAACAACCTCAAAGGTCGGAGGGCTTTAGCCATAGGCTTGTAGACAAGAGTAGAACTCAGCACTCCATGTGGAATAATGGCGACCTCAAGAGACTGTGGCTTAGAGAGACAAATAGCCCGGCAAAATGCAGTCAGGCTCACGAAGGGAGATCTGACACCACTGGATGGTCTTGCCATGACTACTATCCAGCGTCGGACCTTCGTGATCGCGGGTACGGCGCAAAGAGCTTGGACATTCTGACTGATGATATAGGTGCAGTATCTAGTCAGAGGAGAGATACTGAGATGATTGAATCGAATGTCGTTGTAAAACCAATCATCTCTGAGTGGTGCAAAACAGAAGCTGTTGAGGCCATATAGTACTTTCATCGCTTCATCGTGAACCTGTTTATTGACGCCCAAAACTGCTGGAGATAGATCATAATCAGAGTTGTAACCAAAACCCTCAGACTCAATGACCGAAGCGCTTGTACCGAGTACGGGGTTGACGAGAAGAAGCTTGTAAATCATGTTTCGTATCTCGATAGGTACTCCGAGAAAGGTGGCGACAGGCCGAGCGATCGGTCTCCATTCCGAGGCATATGCAATAGCAGGCTTCTTGAATACTGCAATATCGACACCGAGTTGAGTCGCAAGGTCGTATAGAGCTGCCAATTGAGGTTTATTTGAAGTGGAGTTCGTGTCATTCCCGGATGAAGCCTGGTAGTTGGAGGCACTTCCGTTGGACGACATTGTGGACAAAGCTCCGTACAGGGAGATGTTCTATGAAGAGAAACTAAGGAGGGCAACGGTTCCTTTGGTTCTGCTAGACCTTACGTAAGGCTCCAAAGATGAGAACCAGGAATGAATAGTTGAACGTACCGAAAACTTGAAAATGCTGGTGATTATGGCTCTCGAGGACTGAAGTCGTAATGCCTGAGGGTCAAAAGACTATTGAGCCCTGAAAATGTAGAATAACGTGCTGTGTGCACAAGAGAGCTGTTTTGGCTGGTAAAGTAGGTAAGAATAGCATGACTGGGAGAGTCCAAGTCGTGGGCTTGATGGGCGGGGTTGTGGTGTGCTTTTATTTCTGGGAAATCACAAGAAGATTGAATGCAAATTGCTTGCTTGCTAACAAAGCTAAGGCTTAGGCTAGTGGGAAGTGGCTGAGTCATTGTGGGTTGAAAACTGGTATCAATTAACTGTGAATTCCCTGAATGCAGAGGCTTATTCACAAGTTGTTAGTGCCGAATTGATGTTCTGTTGCCGAGCATACATTCAGAAAAGATTAGCTCCTACCGTCAAAGGTAAAAGAGAAATTGTTTCTTTTTTTGGTTACCACGTTACAATTAGAGCGAAGGGTCAAGTGTAAATCAAGTTAGCCGAGAGTGAAGATAGGGGGACTAATCACGTGCACAGGCTCTTCGAAGCATCGACTTTCTGGAGTGAATGGGTGTGCAGGATTGAAGTGAGTGGTGAGGTGACATGCAAGATACTTTATAACATATGGGAAGAATTATTATAGGCATCGAATAAATCACAAACTCTAACCTGGTTTAGCAAACACAATCAATCTAATCAGAACTATTGTTTCCTCGTTTGGGAAACAGAAACCACATCCTTTTGATTCATTAGGGACGTCAAACTGCTCAGAACGTAGGAATTGATACAATTTCCGCACATTGCAGTTGGTCGCAAATAATATAGGACCTCGCTTCCAACCAAGACATCCAACAACTTCTCTCCGTGTACTTGTTTATTACTCCACAAACAGAGCATTACCTAATTTGCCATGCAGCGCTTTTCGATCGAGGGTAGTATAGGAAATGTTTCCAGCAACCACTGGTGCGTCATGCCCGGGCCAAACCTTCAGCCCTCTGCGTGGGAATCTTGCTTCACCCCAGCTCTTCCTATCCAGAGGTCCCACGGGGTTTTCCTCATCCGTGTTTCCGGAGAATATCAGACTCGCTGATACCTAAAACAGCCACTCACTCCGTATGTAATGCTTGCTCTTACTAAATCCGCGTATTCGTGGACCAAAACGTTTGCCGTCATAGAAATGCCTTTGAGCAGCGAATCCCAAGAAATTGCCTGGAAAATATGTTATCGAATATATGATTTGGCTTCGGAGAAACATACTTGCGGTCTTCTGCATCCCAATAATATGATTCTTCTAAGAGGCAGCATCATCGGCTGCCTTCGCATCCCCCTCCGGGTCCTCCACCACAAGTTCAGCCGACCCCATCTCTATAACCTCTCTTGTAGCATACCAGCCTCCAGCCGCGCCCAAAACTGCCCCGATAATAACAACCCACACGCCCACCTGTACTGATCTTCCGTACTGCACGATCCAATCTGCGAGCCATTTTATCACAGGCGTAACCAGGATTCTCCGTTCGTTTTCAAGATCGGGGCTCACAGTGATGATCAGCGCAAGGAGCGTGATCAAAATGAGGCCAAGGAAAATGACAGTCAGTACTTGGATAGCGGCAAGTAGGTATGTGATGTTCTTGGTTCTTTGCAGGACTTCGAAGCCGGCCGCCACAAGCGGGGTGACATTGTCAAAGGCCAAGTTAATCTGTTTGGAATAGGGGATGCCCATCTTTACCGATATTTGAGATATCCGTATAAGCAGCTTCAAATACCAGGACGAGCAACAATGAGTACCAAAATTTCAACAACACCACGATAGCGAAACTATCTACTCTTTTACGTTGAAGCTGATGAACTGAACGGGCATAATGACGTCGATGTTTTCTGAGGTCGAATCCCTGCAAAGCTGACCACTTACACTTCGCCATTAATAGATTTGCACGCAGCTGACCTTCCAGACACTCACGCTAATGTTTCCATCATAAATACTCCCCTCTTTTTATTTTTTACTTAAACTGTTGTATATTCTAAGCTTCTGGAGGTTATACAGGGGTATGGCTCACTTTCAAATTTCACATTAATAAACAACACATAGGCTTATGATCATTGACACCTCTCGTGCTTCCGTAAAGGCTGCTTATACAAGACACTGAAACTACAGAGAACGCACTTCTTCGTCTCCGCACATTTCTTTTGCAACTACAAAATACCATAAACAAAGCCACCGATGTTCATAACAGAACATCATAGTGGTGTGTTGGATAACAATTGAACTTCGCCAATTCAAGTCTTCCTACAAAAACATAGAGTTACAAGCTAAGAACATGAAAAGTTCCACCTTAAACCAATGAAAAAATCGTAATGGGCGATCAGTGATCACTGAGTACGAGATAACATATGACCCATTGCATAATCTAAGTATCCGGATCAACGGGAGTTACGGGCCTGACGCGCTCTTTTGGCAAGTCATCCTCGTAATCTCGAGCATCGGGATCGAACTGATACATAAGCCAATAACCTATCTTTTTACCATTCTCCCAGACCGGCGTCTCCCAAGAGCCAATTGGTTCCTCAAAACTCCTGCCTTGAGAATAACTATAAGATGTCTTCTGGAATATCCTGAAGGTTTTTGGTGTCATCGGCATATTAGGATTCTTTTGGTGGCGCTTGGATTGACTGCAGAAGGAGTTAGATGCAGTGCTTTGTGAAATAATACGAATGCTAACCCCAACTTACCATTCCTGAAAAAGCTTGGCTCCACGTCTTAGAAGTTCCGCTTCACTAAGTCCCTGCTTGTGTAATCCTGAAAGCATGGCAAGCTTGCGGTACGCTAGCATTTTGACACCACCATGAGCGTAGCGACGCCCTGGGCAAGAAGGACTATACTCGTTTTCGAACTCCCAGTATGGCAAAGCGTCCATTTCCTCCCTATTCAGTCTATAGAATTTCATAGCTGTAATACGGGGTGATAAGTTAGTTAATTCTTTTAGTAGACAATTAACGTGATAAATTAGTTGGCTTACCGTCGGTTTTTGACCTTTTGCCTGTAGGCAGGATCCTTCTCCCACTTCGAGTCAGTCACCCACTGGGTCCATTCGTTTTTCCATTCCTTCTTCTGTAAAGCCTCGGATTTCTTCTGGGTCGTTTTGGTCCTTTTGGACGGCGATGGTGTTTGTGGTTTCCTTCGAGGAGACTCATTATCCGTCCAAGAATCATCACCAGAGGGGGTGTATTCTTGTTCTGGGGATGCTTCTTGTAGTCTCTTGCGAAGGGTGGTGGTCGGCATCTTCGAAAGTCGCCCCGTGACTATGGATAATAGTATATGGGTGGTCCTTCGTTTAATGGTACGCCACTAGGAACCAGCTTTCTAAATGACCCAAGGCTTTGCCAAAGGACATCGATATGTACGCAAAAAGGAGGCCACAAGAAATGAGGAAAAAAGGAAGAACGGGGATAGCTTTCTGGTTTGTGTGAGGTTACCGCATTGGTGTTATTTCGTACTGACGAGGTGCGGATACTCCCGAGACTGCAAACTTAGGGTTAGGGTTCCCCCTCTCCTTCCCCTCCTCACTCCCGGTCGCAAGCTCCCTCCTACGGGGGCAATCGCAATGTATGTGAAATTTAATAATATCCCGTAAGGGTATTACTGGAAGGTAAATAGCTATATGAGGCAGCCTATATGAACAGATTCCCAACAATTAACTTATTTCAAAGTATATTATCTTCGAGGGAATCATCAATTGCACAGTGATGTCTTAATTGTTGTTAGTATGATTCTTTTTCCGGGTACTTCTATTTTACAATCATCCTTTTAATAAATCTCTCCATCCTATTTTTCTATCGCCGCATATTCTCCGTGGATGCCACTTTTCATCGTCTCTCTTGCGGCCATAATCCTCCAAATTGCGTGGGGGCTTTCGGTACAATCTTCTGCTGTACACCGATAAATACGAAGTGGGTCGATCCCCTCGAAACGGCACACAACTGTATGCACTATAGCGCTTTCTAAATGGTCATAATGACTATAGAGCTTACCCTGGATATCGTACTGCTTTCTCTGCCATTGAGTCAGGTTGTGAAACTTAAATTATCTTGGGGGAAGAAGTGCTTGATATGTTGTATGGTGCTGCTAGGTGGATTGTTAGTATGCCCTTTTATTTGGCCTATTCATGGACTTATTCTTACGGTAGACCATATTCGTAGATTTTTTACTGGTAGTATATCTGCAGTGGGATTATCACCGGCGTTGTTTGTATAGCTCTTATGGTAGGACGTGGACCGCGAAGCAGTAAGCGTTCTCTCCTCTCTTCCAGCGAGTCCAATATTACGTTTTAGGACATACGGATATACTCAGATTTCTCTCGACAGTTGAGATGATTTGTATTACTTGCAGTTGATATATCTCTCGACATGACGTGGATAAATCTTCATATAGCCACTGCAAAGCTGTGCGCATGCCTTCCTTCCTGCCCACCTCCTTTTACTAAAGCTATTTCTGTTTTTCACAAAGCAGCACCTAGAAATGTTACAGATTGTAACTAACACTTGTAATGTATAGCTACTTTATCTTCTGTCAAGGGCATGGTAGGCAGGATGAACCTACGCTAATCAAGAGATAATACTATAACAATTATATCTAGTAATTGATGAAATACAAAGACTAACAATACCTTGATTCAACTGGGGGCTACTATTTTCTAATGTGGCTTTTAGTCTTGGCTCTTTTGCGTTGCAGCCCGAGCGAGGACGTCCCACTTTACTAGTCCTTTTAAATTCAGCCCCTCGACATTTCCTCTACCTTCATCTTATCCGCCTCGTCTATCAAAACATTCCTTCGCATATCCGATTGAGAATGACGGCTCGACAGGACTCTGATAACCTTGCATGGGACCGGAGCGATGAGCTCTGGGAGGAAGCGATGAAGCAAGTCCGATTATCATATACGTGTCGCAAAATCGAATCTTTTGCAGAGAGGATGTTCGGAAAACCCGTATCCTTAGTTACCCCATTAATTATCGGCGGTTTTAATGTTCTATATCCTATTCGAATCGAACGCTCTTCTGCTGATGTTCTCGTTCGCCTGCCCTGCCCCAATCAGGCCGTGTTTCCTGAAGAGAAAACACTTGCAGAAGCCGCCACGGCAGCGTACATCAGGCAACATACTCATATCCCGGTTCCAAAAGTCTTCTACAGTGGTATTGATTCCGAAACTGGGCCATTTATGGTTATTCAAGACCTCGGGTCCCGCAGAGGCATGGGCCAGGCTCTGGAGACTCCCCGCGAGGATCCTAACGATACGCCCGTCTTAAACCCCGACATTTCTGAAAGCAAGCTCAAGAGCCTGTATATGAAAATGGCACGGTGTATCCTGCAGCTTGCACAGCCTGCTTTTCCACGCATCGGAGCTCTCGTCGAGACAAGCCCCGGTTCTTACCATGTAATGGGACGACCCATCACTCTTAATATGAGCAACATGTTTCAACTTTCCAACATCCCCAAGTCAATCTTCCCATCAGAAGGCACCACATATCAGACCGCTGATGAGTGGTACACGGTATTGGCCGAAATGCAAATAGCAACACTCCTCTTCCAGCACAACGACATGATATCGTCAGAGGATGACTGCAGGACCAAATATGTCGCTCGCCAACTATTTCGCAAATTGGCCAAACAAGGCCAATTATCAAAGTTTGGCTTTACTGAAGATGACTGGTCTGCCAGCTCCAAGGACTCCCGTGCGAGGTTGGCGGCGCCTGACGGTTCGGGCTCTTTTCGCATCTGGTCCGATGACTTTAGGCCGGCCAACGTTATTGTTGATGAGAATGACCAGGTTCTTGGGGCTATCGACTGGGAATTCGCCTACGTTGGGCCAACACAGTTTGTATTAGACTCGCCGTGGTGGCTACTCCTTGACGTGCCCGAGATGTGGGATAATGGCATCGATAATTGGACAAGCCTCTATGAAAGACGGCTAAAGACCTGGCTTTCGGCGATGGAAGAGGTAGAAAAAGATACGAGTCCCGGTTTTTTGCTGCTTTCGGAGTATATGCGAGAGAGCTGGGAGACGGGTCGCTTCTGGCTCAACTATGCTGCTAGAAGGAGCTGGGCGTTTGATACCATCTACTGGAAGTACCTGGACGAAAGATTTTTCGGGAAGCGGGAAGAAGATATTCCCACGGAAGAACTATGGAAGACGAGGGTGCAAATTTTGGGTCGAGAGGAACGAGAAGCGATGGAGCCGCTGGTGCAAACGAAGATCGAAGAATCCAAGAATCGGGTTTTGGTTACGTGGGACGATGCGGAGGCAAGGCAGCGCCTGTCTGCCTTGCTGTTCGACTAATTAGCCCTTGCCATATATGATAGCAGGTTTGAAAATATTGCAGCCTTCTTTCTCGTAATTACTATGTAAAGCCAATGCACAACTGTATTATAGGCTCAGGCGACTTTTTCAACTGAAAATGCAGCTTGCTGACTTGGTTATGAAATGCCGAGCAATATACCGGAGGAGCAATGGCATGTAGCCAGAATTTGACGATTTTTCTCACGCTACCAAGGTTTTTTTAGTACAAGTGCAATTTTAGGAAGACGCATTCAAGGATAAAAGTTTAATACAGTTTCTAGAAATGTAAACTCCAAACAAGCCCCAGCAACATATTCTGGGACCAGCAAAGTCGTAACAACGCACTAAGTTAGAAGCGAAGGTTGGAGAAGTCCAAGGAAGTAAGTATAGGTAAGAAGGTGAAATTTAAAGTCACGATAGGGTGGTGGGGTAAACTGAAACTCAGTCATAATTTCACTTGATCATAGTATAGAATTGCGGGACATTTTTCGAGATTTAGACTATCGAGCGACATATTAGTCTTGCAACTCATTTTGGCTCTGCAAATCATTATTACTATGCAAAATTTCGAAGTGCTGCTAAAGGTGCTGAATTCTCCCTCACGACCATGACCCCGCATTTTGATATTCCGAGATACCCCGCTATTCTGCCTAAAAACCTATAAATATCCGCGGTTTCAGAAGTAAAGCGTGAATTAGAAGTTTAACAGAGATAAATTTCAAGATTTCTTTTATCATTATGTATATTTGTGAACATTAACTTATAATATACAAGTAGATCCTTTTGTTCCACTTAGGAGCTGGCGGTTATACAGTATGAACCTTGAATAGCCTCATCATGAACACATCCAAGTCTACACAGAGCAACCATAGCTGCGCAGAGGATACGTGATTACTTCTAACCTGTTACCAACAATAAGCTAGATTGTAATATTATAAAGGAATCCAGTTAGAATAAGTGATGGGTGGTTCTGTGAATATGGTGTAGGAGCAATTCACATGTTGGAAGTTGGCGCCTTGGATCGACTCGCACTTCCGCTAACAAGCATTCCATTTAAACCCGGAAAAGGCTCTCGCCTCTACAAAATAATATTTTAAAACACAACCTCAGACAAACATAAGAGCGTGTACTGAGGACCTGCAACCTCTCAGCGAGCAACTTCTTTGGCAACTTTTAATGTCCCACGCCGCATAGCACATTATAATCTAGTGCTGCTATTTCCTATCCACTACGAGGTAACCATAGCCCTATCATTGGCGCGAGTATCCGAGTCTTGACACTTGTTTCTGCAACCTGTGCTTCGCACACCATGGCTCATCAGGTAGAAGAAGATATGCCCCCAGTCTGGAATCGTGGGCTAACTATCACCCCCAGCAAACAGCGATGGTGAACGAAGCTTCCCAGGTTCCCCGATCTGTAGAACTTCCATCAGACCGAATCGAACCCGCCGACTACTGCTCTTTCCTACGCAAGATTCCCTTGGAGGTTAGAGACATGATATACGAGCTCCTGCTGGTGAGTCCGCTTCTTGGCGAGGTTGATGCGGTTATCAATGGTGGTGGTGCAACCACCAAGTATAATCTTTACCCAGCCATCTTGAGAGCCAATCGTCAGATCTACGATGAAGCCTCCGCGATCTTGTACAACTCGAACCATTTCGTGTACAATACGTACTCGTTCTTTGACGACAAAGGATATATGCTTTCGAGTCCCTTGACCCGGTATTTGAAGCAGCCGGTTTCACCGTCTAGTCTTGACCATATATACGAAGGATTTTATAAGGTGCGAAATTGGAAAGTAATCGTTAAGATCCGCGAGGTGGAGGACGAACGCGACAGCCCAGCATCATTCACAGACTTCTGTAGAGAAATCTCTAGCTCTTCAATCAACTTCTTGGATGTGATTATCCTTCCACGAGTCGACTACTTCCACAACGATATAGTGGTCGATATTTCGAGTACTATGCGAGCCCTCGAAATACTACGAGGCGTGCGACGCTTGCGTATCCTGGATGCAGGGAAGGATTGCTATGACAAATGTTTCCGGATCCCTTTTCTCGGCAAACCTCACATGACCTCCGTGTTACTCGTGCCTGCCCTTTTGGCTTTCGACTCCGTGGAACATTCTTTACTTGTTAGTGTGGTTACTGGGGACTCTCCGGTTGAGCTTTCGTTTGAGATGCACAAGTCTCTGATGCATTATGTACAGTTAATGGAGTGCTATGAGCCATTCCAGCTTGAAATGGATAGCTTTGACACACACCTCTATAATCCTCCATTCTACGGACCCGATTATGAGGCTTTCACGAAGTCTAAATGGGTGAATCCTTTCAAAGGAGTTGGTGTGGATCCCCACCCGGTTGAACAGGCTCTGAGGCAAGCAAAGCACGCAGGTGACGACCAAGATGTCAAGACATTCAAGATTCAGCGGGAGATTGCTCTGGAATACTTAGAGCCTCAATACCAGCGAATCCTGGGGGCATCGACAGCCGTCTTACACTTTATCAAAAGCGAGAAAAGACTTGAGGGACTCTTTGAATGTGGTGATGGCACTGATCATTACTCTTCTCGCCACAAAGGAAAGTACGAGGAAGCTTTGGTACTTATTGAAGACTATCTCAAGGCATTCGAGCGCGACATGCCACTCGAGGTCCGGAAGACTATTCGCAAGAACGCGCTTCAGTTCAAAACTATCACTTCAAATTCATCTACTCATCGACAATTTCAGGCCCTGAATGCAGAATACGAGGGAGAATGTTGGGGGCGCTTTGTTGAAGAATTCAGACGTCTTTTCGACCAACTGGATGACGAATTCCTTGCAATATGTAAAGCTAGGAACGCACTGTTTGAGTGGGATATCACGGATAGGTGTTGCGGAATTGAGGTTGAGAACACAACCTTTGATCAGAGAATCAATTGGAATGTTCATGAGCCCAACATCACAGTTCAACCGGAGGAAGCTGAAGGTGGCACTTGATTGTTTCTGCCAGAACCTTCTTATATTTAATAACTAGTGTACCTAGAAATGAACTGTTCCATGGAACTTTTTACATTGGTACTTCTACCGTATGAGTTAGAATATAAGACCAGTCCCCAGCAGAAGACCATATAGTTGACGTTTAATGTCCTACGCCAGCTAGCACATTATAAGTAAGACTATGTTCTAGCTAAGGTCTACCCCCTCGGGAAACTTAGTAGACCAGGTCCTTTATATTAACTAATACGGTAGTAGACGGTAAGGATTCTCTCCAGCCCCTTTTTAGCCGAGTCCTCCGTGACGACCTTATTATTTCTATCTCAGGTCCCTAGAGCAATATATGCTATTAAAAAGTCTACGACTTTACGGAATATATATGTATTTCCTAGAGGTAAAGTCCTAAATTCAAGAGTCTAACTCTAACAAAGAGGCGGAATCCAGTCCGCGCCTACTTCTACTAGATGACCAATACAGACCTACTACGCCGCACCCACTAGAAGAAGCAGACAGGGCCTCGGAGGATTCTCAAATCCTAAACCTGCAACTTTCTGAAAACTAGACATTATATTCTGTAGCTAGTGTAGTAGTAACCAAGAAATAGATTTCAAATCCAAGGTAGCGATGCTTTCTAATTTCCAGACTCTCATTGAATTTTTTCTCTCCCCGTATATATAGGGGTTTCATATTCCATATCCATTGCAAGCCTGCATCACATACAGCAAATATTCGATCTTAAATAATTGAATTCTATCAAGCTCACGTTATATATCGACTCTTGTCTTTGTTCGCGGCGTTAGGACTCACTAGTAGTGAGTCACTACTAATAGCGCAATCTCATCTCCAATCACGCACAGCACTTCTCAATTATCTAATGGAACTACCATCAACCTTAGATATGCGACATATGAAGGATCGGCAAATGGTCTGGGTATAAATCAGTTCCTTGGAATGCGGTATGCTGCTCCTCCACTTGGAAATCTTCGATTTAGAGCTCCTCAAGATCCGTGGAATGCGACTAGTATCGTCAAGTTAAAGCAGATGCTGTAAGTTGTTGCGAGTGTGCCGGAGAGTCTAGAATTAATTAAGGTATTAGCATGGACCCATCTGTATGTCCGTAATTCAGACATTCGTGCCCAGCAATCCCAGCTCCGAACACTGTTTGTTCATTGATGTATATACACCATCCAATGTTACTCCAGACTCGAAACTTCCCGTGGTACTTTGGATCCAGGGCGGTGCGTACACGAGTAAGTTCTCATTCCTGTGCAGCACTCCACCTCAGTCCATTAATGATAAAGAGCAAACTTCGATGCCGATTTCAACGAATCAAGCCTGATACACTCAAGCAACAACAACATGATCGTAGTAACCTTCAACTTCCGCGTCGGTCCCTACGGCTTTCTAGCCAGCGAAGCCATCCATCCGCCACGATGGCGATCTGAACGCTGGCCTCCTCGACCAGCAAAAAGCCATGGAATGGGTCCAGAAACACATCTCATGCTTTGGAGGAAACCCCGCCCACGGGTACCTCATCCGGCGGCGGCGACGTCCTCCCCTCCACCACCTCAGCCTATGCCGGGACTCGAAACTCCCCATGCACACCCCTTCGTAGGCGGCGGCGCCATAGCCTCTTCATTCATCCTACAGCACCTCTTCGGGTCAGAAAAAAGTGGCTGAAATTGGCCTATGCGCAACACCTAAATAACTTCCCCTTTTCCTTTACTTTTTAGGGTAAAAATAAATTAAAAGATACTAAAAAATACGTGAAGGCTTTATAACCTTATAGTATTATAAAACTGATTTTATATTCAATTTTCTATAAGGGTTTAGGGAAGTTTAAA
>QGML01000298.1:0-20366 GCA_007825375.1 Lachnellula willkommii | reverse complement strand
CAAACCCTGCGCAACCTCCAGCACCGGATCAAACACCCACCCATACTCCCCCGTCCCACCATCCACCTCCCTCCTAACCCCCAGAACATAACCCGTCAAAACATACGTCGGCGCCCCTCCCCACGGATGGCACAAACTCGTAAACATGCCGATCCCTGGACTCCCATCCGCATACACATACTCCCAGCTCGTGCCCGTAAAATACTCATCCTGGTTCAGCATCCGCGGCCAATACACATCCAGCAGGTTCTGCAACACCGGCACCACGACCTCAGCGCTGACGTTCAGCTGCGTGTACGCGCGGAACAGCGATTCCAGCAGGAACCCTTGCACGTTGGGCGACAGCTGCGTCGTGGCGCTGTTGCTCACTGCCGTCGAGTCTTTGTACCCGATGCGGTAGAACAGCGTGCTGAGGCCTTGGATGGCGCTCGTGGCTTGGCTGCTGTTGGCGATTCCGGCACGGATTGTAAATGCAGTTGCCAGCACTGAAGTATCGCTCTCGCCACTGTTCAGTGCTGTGGAGTAGGCGCCGAGCGTGGGGTTCCACAGCTGTGTGTTGATTGCCGTGCTGAGGTTTGCGGATAGTGTTGTGTAGTGGTCTGCTGTTGTGGGGTCTTGGAGCGCGCTGGCTAGGATGGCGAGCTGCTGCAGGCTGGTTGCGAAGAGTGCGGTTGGTGCGGTGGCGTTTTGGTAGCCTTGGGCTGTGAACCAGGAGGCGGACGAGTTGGCGAGGAGGCCGGTTGAGGGGTCGAGGTATGCAAGCATGGCGTTAACGAGCAGCTTTGTCCCGCTCCAGTACTTGGAGACAAAGGCGGTGTTGGATGTAAGAACATAGTAATCACCAAGCGTGAGGAGGAAGAAGATTTCGTAGTCTGTCTCGCCGTATTGAGATGGATAGTAGACTGGTTGGTACTGGGGTGCTGATCCCATGGAATCTTGCATGGGGACTATTCCTGCAGCTGGGCCTGAGGTAAATTGACCCAGGAATTCAAACTCGATCATGCTTTCGATGAAATCATATCGTCCTGTACTAGCTGCGAGCTCTCTGGCGGTGTGCGTGAAATCCCCGATCCAGATTTCCCGATCTCTCTTTGCGCCGTCCAGGCACACGGCGTAAGCGTTCGAAGCAACTAAGTATTCCGCTAGGATATCTGTGGACGTGAATGGGTTGGTGTATAGCACGGTACCATCCTGCCCAATGACTTCTACATCCTTGACATATGCGGCCTGATCCTGAAAAGGACCAAACCCCCACGAGCCCGTTGTGATGAGATTCGTTCCACCAAAGCTAGCGTTGACATATGGCAGGAAAGTTGTATACGGAACAGAAGCAAACTGGGTGTCGTTGACCGATATGTTATATCCTGATGGGGTAATCGTAGTGCTAACGCGATACCACTCGTTGTCCAAAATCGGAAACGGATTTGCGTAATATAAAGGGGGAGCAGACGATAGGTAGAAGTCAACAATGCTGAATCCGTAGGTAGCAATCAAGCTATTTGATGGAACTGTATTGTTGTTTGTGCTCAGATACTGAGGTCCATTACTGGTCAGCACGAAGTACGCCCCATATCCAGCATTAGGACCAGCCGCAACTCTCCAGCCAGTTCCACCTCTGCTTATCTTTGTAGAGAATGACATAGTATAGTCCCCATACTTCATACCCAAGGCAGAGGTACCGGGATACTGTCCTCTGATAAACGCACCGTCTCCGGAAATCTCCCATGTCGAAGGCTGTGAATTGGCCTCGACACAAGATGCTTGTACCGCACGCGCTCCAAGGCTCCATAGCCCGTCATAGACATCGTTAGAGGCAGAGAAATTTCCAACGAGGCTATCCGAAGCCTTTATCTCGACCGAGGCTCGGAACCCAACATTGGAAATGGTAATGGATGTGTTTGATAACAGCTCCACGGTTTGCCAGCGCTGCCCGCCTTGGATAAAGAACGATTCCGTCTTGCCTAGTGTGGTGATGTTGAATGTCTCGGTTCGAAATGAATTCATAAGACCGTTCGTGTAGAGCCTAGGTGAGCGCATTAGCTACAACTCATATTATGCACAGGAAGTATAGTAGGGTTAGCTACCAGGGTCCATCTCCAGTGTTCAGTTTCAGTCCACCGAACTGTTCTGAATACTTGAGTTCGATCTGCGTCGCAGGTCCTATAAGGGAGGTGACTTCAAAATACGGAAAACCTGCAACATCTGCTGCGTAGTCAAGAGTCAATACTGGGGTCGAAGAGTCTAGTGTGACTGGAGTTCCAGAATAAGGTTGGAGGCTATCAATAACTGGCGCTGCTCCAACACCAAAGGCTACCGGTGTATATAAGGTTTGGCTTCGAGCTTCAACTCTAGGTCTTGGAATGGCGTTTACCACACTGAATAGTCCCAGTCCTTGAACAATGATTCCCCGAAGGTTGGAATAACTTAGCGGTGAATTATAAACCATTGTTTGTTTTTATCCTAGCATGTGAAATAACTATTACACCACGACGGACTACTTTTTGCCAATACCAAACAATAATTACTATCAAAATACTACGTATATTTGTATATCTATATACACTCTTTCGCATTTCAACCTTCCTCAATCAATTCGCCTGCTCGGTTTGTGATGGGCCGAATAGTCACCCTGTGATTCGACCAGATGATACTACGAAAATATACCCATTCAGTCAAAGATCGGCATACTAGTTGTGACACATGACAACCCGGAGCACGATTGGTTCATTCAGACCAGGGATAGTGAAACATAAAAGTAAGCTTAAACTTACCCCGCAACCCACATGAACACCTCCACTACAGGAGCCCACCTTTTTGACGTGACCAGGTCATGAAGCAACATTTCAGCACATTGATTACATTTAAAGAAAAAGGGGCTTTTAGATCCAAGCTCATGAGTAAGCTCAATAGATAATAATACTTTTTTTTTCATTCGTCTAAAAATAATCCCCGGGGCTCGACTACCCCCAAAATCTCGTGATAATCCAAATAATCTCCTCCGTAAGTTAGCTGAAGCAATCCTAGGTTCAGCAAAGCTTATCCTTCATGAGTACTCCAAATATCAGGACTACTTCCTAGTAACCCAAACCAATACGCAACCATGCCAATTAACCAAAAGAGTAGCATCCCAAATATGGCTATTTGCATACGCCTATCCGCCCTCTCATTCCGTGCCGCATAATAATCCTCAATCTTGATATCATGCTGACGCTTCGTATTACCCCTAGGGAACGGCCTACCCGGCACCTCCTTCCCAAGAAACCGACACAACGGCTCCCACCCATCCTGCACATCCCACTCCAGCAGCCTTCCCCGCGGCACCAACCCCCTAACAGTCGCACAGTGTTCCCTCAGCACCCACTTCCCGTTCCCCTCAAAGCCACCCCGGAAGAACGCCGGCCAGCTGCCCTGCACAAAGTTCTGCTGCGCCCAGAACAGCTCCGCGCAGAACCAGCTACGGGCCCACGCGCGCGTGTCCCCGATGAACGGCACGATGGTCTGCATGACGCTCTGGTGCCACGCCTCGACGTCCCGGCGCACGTTCAAGATCACCTTCGCGTCCGGGTACGCGGCGATCAGCTCCGGTGCGAACGAGGCTGCCGGCTGGTCGGTGATGGCGACGCAGTGGCCGATGATGCTGTCGAAGTCTTCGGCTGTGATATTGCTCGTATTGTTGCCAGCCAGAGCGGTTTGGTCGGTAGCTGTGGTACTCCGCCATTTCTTGCACATGAGATTGTACCACTAGAACACCAGGGAGTTAGTTATTTCCTATTCAAGACGGTTTCTGTTGGACTTTAATATTGCTTAGTCAGCAGACACCATAAAACTCTTCACGTGTAGCTAGAAGACACGTAACCACATACAATACAGACATCATGTCCCTCAAATCCCAACAGTTCCGGGGATGGAGCTTATATTCCCAGTCTAGGAAAGATATAGGAGGAGTAGGAGCACATAAGACGAAAGACAACAGAAGGGGGCAGGGTAAAATCAAAGAGCCAGTCTTGCTTACGCCGCGGTCGTCTTCCGGGTGCAGTGCGATGTCGAAGCCGTGGTAGACGGTGGTGTAGCCCAGTTCCATTAGTGCTGTGCGGAGGGACTCGGTCCCTGAGCGGGACGGCCCGACGGCTAGGATCTGCATGGGTTTTTCGCGGGTGCGGGATGGTGGGGCGAGGGGGTAGATGGTATCCTTGAGCTTCTCAACGAGGGCATGTTGTTTACCCATCGAATCGTTGGTTTGCTTGGTGGAATATATTCAGGATAGCTGTTTTGGATTTTTGGAATAGCAATAAGGTCCTTGTTTGCTTTATGCTATATATACTTTATATTTGACTAGGCCTCTGCTTGCCAACGAGCCTCAATTCATTATTTGTTACTCCTCCCAGCTTTTTGGTTGCTCATAATGACGCCTATTCACAAGTGCGACATAGCTATTTTCAGTATAGCAGAAGCTTGATTGAATGATTTCACTAGGGATATATGGTTTGCGTATAGGACTTGTACAATTGACTGTCCAGTTCAACGTGTTATCACGGGGGTTGTTACCGGTTTCTTCAATTCACAGACTTTATTTGAAGCTATTCCATTTAATAATACATACCAACCGTAATTCAATCCGCTTTGGATGTTGTGAAAAGCGCTTGGGAAATATGCCCTTTGCTGCCAGAAAATACTAGGAGTATTAGCTTAGCTTAGTAAAAGTCACCGCCTTTAACTATTAAGGAGTCCAGGCGTATTCGGTGTCTAAAAGAAATAAAGTAATTAGAGAACTCCGCAAACGAGTTCTCACAAATCTAAGTTATATAGTTAAATCGACTTAGTCTAATGCTATTATATATAGCTTGAGTTGAGATAACTTAAGATTAAATATAAACTTCCTAAACTATAGCTTATAAATATTAACTATATTAATTATATAATATACCTCTTATAGAAGAGTTTCTCTCTAAAGACTACTTTTTATTAGTATAAATAAATATTATATCTAGATTAAAATAAAAAGATTATAAAATAATAAGTAATCTGAATAAATACTCTAAATACCCTTTATAACCTCGGCTGCCTATTTATATAGCTTAGTCAACTGTCTATATCGCTTTGGTGACCATATCGCGTTGCTCAACCACTACTTTAGGGTGGGTGGTTGGGAGGGAATAAAAAGTAGGGGAAGGCCTTAGGCCAACGGGTATAAGTAAGTAAGTAAGTATTATTTTACGCCAAGGGAGAGAAACTAAAGGTTTCCTCCAAGCCTCCCAGGGGGCATTAGGGCGTGACTAGCTAGGGATTATAAGCATAATATATATAAAACCTAGAAGTTAAAATTTAGCTATATAGGCGCTAGGCAAGTGCCCTTCTAGCTAATATTCTCCCTCCTCCATTCGAAAGAGATATTTGTATAGTAAGTTATAAAAGAAATAATTAAGTAATAGGTATCGAAAAGGTTATAAGCCTGGCGGGTTATAAGCCTAAGGATATGCAGTGGTGCGAGGCATATAAGCGCTAATATATAAGCCTAAGTAGGTAGTTGGTAGCGTGAGCTAGTAATGTATAAAAGTAGAAAAATAGAGAATAGAAAACAAGTAACTCTAAACACTCCCCCTCTATCTTATATAGCATATATAGAACAAATAAAAACTAGTATTTAAATAAATAAATAAAAACCTTATAACCTTAAGTCTAGTGAATAACCCCCACCACTAATACCCCTATAGCACTCCCCCTTTCCCTAAAAGAACCCTATCTAGGGCAGATTATATAGTAGAAGTCCGTAACTCCTATATATCTAGCAAAGAGTCTAGCATTTAATAGCAGGTAATAATAGTACTTTTCCCTTATATAAGCGGAGTTAGGAGGTCTTACCTAGTCCTCTTTATTATCCCTAGGCTATAGCTAGAGATTATAAAGTTATTAAGCTTTAGTGCATTTTATAATATATTTTAGAGTTTTTAAACCTCTATAGGAGCAGGTAGCATTAAAGTCTTAGTAATTAAAATTTAGGTAATACTAATTAAAGTCCCTATAAGTGGTGTAAAGAGCAAGCTACTATCTAAGGATATTCCTTTTAACCTTTAGCAATTTAGGACATGTAGTTAAAGCTTAAAAAGTGCCCCTGCACTTCTAGTAATATAATAATAATTTAACCCTTATAGTAGACTAGGCCTCTAGCTTAGAGAGGCATAGTAGTTTCCGTCTAATAGCTCGAATGCTAGCAGATATTAGGCCTAAGTTAGGGTCTATGCTAGTGGACTGCGCCCTTGCTTTAGCCTATTTATTAGCTTCCTTATTTCCTATAATATCTATATAGCCTGGAGACTATTTAACCTTTACTAACTCTATATCTGCAAGCTTATAAAAGGCTATAAAGACCTGCTATCTAGAAAGGAAAGGATTACCCCTTAGGCACTAGATTGCTATAGTATTATCTAGGCACACTATAATGCTCTAGAACCTATTATATTCCGGGAGTGTAAGCGCTTTGTAGAGCCCCTAAAGAGCCCTAAGCGATTTAGCATTAAAAATAACTAAGGTGTTATATAACTAACTAAAGCTAGTTAAGATTAGTATCTTGTGCCGGTAAATAGTATACCTATAGCCCTTTCTAGGAGCGCCGCCGCAGTTAGTAGGGGGGAGTTGCGAGCCGTCTAAGTAGATAACTAGGTTATTAGGGGGGAGACTATCTAGCTATTCCTAGAAGGCTAGCTTAGCCTCTTCTTTTAATAAACCCTTAGTTAGGTTAATACGCGAGCTAGCTAGACACTAGGGAATAGTAATTACTAGTTAAGTAATTAGTAGTAGAATATTAGCTAAAATATAGAGTTTAGTAACTTTACATCTAGGTTAGCCCGCCTGCCTACCCCTTACTTAGAGGCCTAGAGAAAGCTAGGGGACTAATAGATATAGTAGGTCTAGAACCTAAAGTTAGTATATAAACCTAAGCTTAGTTTCTTTAAGTGTAATAGTAGCTAGCATAATACCTGCTTCCTTATATAAAATAGGTACTAGGGTAATCCTCTAGATAGGGAGAATAGCTTAAGTAGCAAGGTTAATTACCTTCTAGAGCTCTCTAATGTGCTAGCCAAGTCCTAAGCTTACTAGCCTTCTATTATTTATAGCTGCTTAGGCGCGATTTGTGTTTAGTTTAGTCCGTCTAGTATATCACACTTCCAAGCTATAAAGTGCTTTTAGGAGAATGCAAGTCTATATTATAAGGCGCAGCAAGTATACTAGGGGTCTATAAGCTATCTTAGCTAGGCCGCAAAGGTGATTAGCAAGTCTAGTAGCTTTACAAAACCTTTCTTATATATACCACCAAAATTTAAGCTAGTAATTAAACTAAACTCCTAGCCACTTAAGGGCAGGGATACTAGGCTTTATCCTGCCTAACCGCATAGTAATAACTAGTGCTTTAGTAATTAGTTTTAGGGTTAACTATTTATTAATAATTATAATAGGTAAGTCATTATTATATTAGCAGGAAAAATGTATTAGCTTGCACTTCTCTAGCGCGAAATCGACCTTATTCTCCTCACCCTAGCAGAGAACCTCGCGGATATCTTTTATAATAGCCGTAGTACTAGCTTTTAAAGTGTTAGCAATACGCAAGAGCATAATATTATTAGTATACCTAAACTAAAGAATACCCCCTTATTTATAAAGGTTAGCCAGGTAAAGGATATAAAGAAGTAGGGACTAGGGTAAGCCCTAGGGAGTACTATAATTCTATAGGATAAAGTTAGAGAGAGCAGAGCTAAGATAACCCCTAATAGATCTCTAGGAGAGGAAGGAAAGCACTAGCTAGAGAACTAGAAGAGGCCACCTTTAAGCCCTTATTATCTTTATAGCTTACTATTAGAGGAGAGCATTAAAGGCGCCCTAGATGTCTATAGTTGCAACTATAGCAACTTTCCCTTTATTAAAAGCCTATTTAATATTAGTAGCAAGTGCTGTAGTAAGATTAATAGCAGCTCGCCTAGGTAAGGCGCTAATATATTATAGGTTAAGTATTCCTGCTAGCATAGCCCTAGAAGCTATAAATCGGGCTAGGTAACATTTAAGACCCTTACTAAGATAGGAAATTAGCGCTATAGGGCGCTAACCTTAGAAGGAAGTCGTATCTTTATAGATTTTAGGAATAAAGACTACCTTAGCTTACTTCTAGCTTTTAGGGAACCTAAATTAGAGAGCCTTTAGGTAGATCTAATAAACTAGGTGTTTAATAAAGGGCTAGGTAGCCTTAAGTAGCCGCACTATAATCCTATTAACTCTAGGGGAAGTTAAGCTAACTCTAATAGTATATTTCTTAATCTCCTCTAGGGAGGGATTTAAGTGCTAGGATAGCTTTAGGTTAATCTTAGCCTTAGTCTAACCTTTAAGTAGGTCTTCCTCTAGGTTATTCTTAGATAAAAACTACCTAAGAATTATTTATTATAGTACCTTTATCTTCTCCTAAGGCTTAGTATAGATAATGCTATTATACTTAATAGGCTTAGTCTAGCTCGCATTTTCCTTATTATTCTAGCAGATAACCTTATAAATATTATAGGTAGACTCTACACTATCTAGAATATCTCTCTAGTATATCTATTTTGCCTTTTTTACTATAGTAAGAAAGTATCTCTTCTCTAGAGAGTGCTCTACCACTTTAAGCTCTGCTTTACTAGTTCTTAAGTTATACTAAGACTACTATATAATCTTATACTTATTAGTTTACTATAGGGCGGAATGTCTAGCTCTATAGTTAGCCTTTCCCACTAAGGTAGTTGCTAAGGACTAGACTCCTTCCTACCTAGTAACCTAGTCTTTAAGCTTGCCTAGGGAGTTAATATCTATAGGGTCTAGCATAGACATGGAACCTAGGTTAATAAGGCGCCTAAACTGCTCTAGTTAGTCCTCTATAATCCGGGTTCTATATTATTCCTTAAGCTTATTACCTCTCTTAGGAATAGTAATAATGTAGGTGCTATAGTCTAATCTATAGTGCATTAAATCCTCTATAGTTATAGTTACCCTTAGAATGTTCGAGAAGGCAAGGTTAAGAACCCCTCTATACTACTAAGTCGCGATGCTAGGCTCCCTAATATAACCTATATTAGCCTTTATAGACTATTTAGCAAGCTAATAGCCTAGGTGCCAAGTTTCTAAGCTTAGATTAAATATTAGGTTAGTATAATTAAAGTCCCTAGCAATAATAGAACTATCTAGTAAGTTAGTAAGGGAGGTGATATAGTATATAGTCTCTAGACTCCTAGGAGCCCTATAGCAAGCTAGGATTATATAACTATTAATTTTGAGCTAGAGCTAATCTTAGGTGGGTTCTACTATTATAGGAATAATATTAAGAGCCTTACCTTTCCGGGTATAGATTATAACTCTCGGGCATTCTTCTTTAGTCTGCTAAGAGTTAAGGGGGGCCTAGGTGTTATACCTAAGATAAGATTATATATTATTATAGTAGGCCTAAGGCTCTATAACTAAGATAATATTAATATAGTTATTATAGCATATTTATAGTAGAGTTAGGTGATATACCGCATTCTTTCTAGTATTATATAAGGTAATATAAAATAGTTTTAGTATAAGGTTCTAGTATTAGTAGGCCTATCTCCGCCTACTAATATATATTAAACTAGGATAGTAGTTATCTACTATTTAGAATCGACTTAAGTGGAGTTAATACTAGCTACCTTATTAAAGTTAGCAATAGAGTTTAAACTATAATATTTTAGGGTAGTGTTAACGCCCTAGAAAGGTTAAAACAAGGCAGGAAGGAGATCTTCCAAATTAACTACTAAGACTAAGGCTCTACTAACGCCTAATAATTTAGAGGAAGTAGAGGTAGAGGGGGTAGCCTTATCCTTCCTAGGTTAAGAGACTCGAGAGCTAAAGAGTAAGCGCTTATTAGTAGCCGCATTATAAAGTGTTAAAGGAGCTTCCTAGCATAGCTACTACTATAGCAGATTAGCATCTATATCTTCCTCCATTTTATTAGGCTAAGAAGGCTTAGTATTCTTCCCTATATTCTTAAAGGCCTAAAGCCTAACCTTTTAGACCGCAGCAAGTTCCGACTTCTTAAGGGGGATAATCTTTTTCCTAACTACTCTAGGCATAGCTAGATAGTTATTATACCTAGCCTAATACGGCCCGTAGCAGTTAGTACACTAAGGGGGCCTTTTATAGAATATCTATTTATTAGCATTATAAGAATCTAGCCTATTACTATAGTAAGGGCACCTTAGTGCATAAGTATAGATCCTTAGGTTATAGTACCCTTAATAGCTATTAGCATATCTATAGATCTTTAGCAATTTCTTAATAGCTCGAGAGAAGCTACTAGTCCTAAAGAGCTAGAACTAGCAAACCGGCTTAAGGAAGGAGATAATAAAAGTGCCCTGGCTAGATGCTAGATTAGAGCCTAGCCTAGAGCGTTTAAAATCGACTAGCTTATAGCTAGTCTAAGTAAGATACTCTTCTTTAAGAAGATCTTCCGTGTCCACTATAGGGAGATCCTTAATAAGATTATAAAAAGAGTATAGGATACCTATAATAGTATAAGTGTACTATTTTTCCGGCAAGGCAATTTTATTGCAAATATATACTCTTTAGATAAGAGCTTTCTCTTCTAGGCTAATAAGTTTATCGCAGATTATCTTATTAGCTAGGTGGATAGCAAAACCTATTAGGGTATAGTTAACCCGGGGAATATTAGATAATTAAAGCTCTAAGGCTTTATAAATAGTAGCTCTTAGGTAAAAGGGGTCTTGCTAAGGAGGTAAGATAGTAGTGTTATAATATAGTATAGCAAGGACCTGTAAATCCTCTTTAGTAGGGGGAGGGTTTAGTTGCTTATTAGGTGCTAGTCTAGTAGGGGTAATAGTTATTTTTGCCCCGCTAGATAAAGTAGAGGTGCTAAGATTAGACTTTAAAGTAGCTAAATAGGAGGTAGGTGCGCTAGAAGAGGCCCGCGCACTATTAGTTTTTAGGGGTTCTTGCAAGTCCCCCGAGGTTTAGATAGAGAGAGGCTTTCTAAAGGGAAGAATCTTAATACTGCTAGAGGCAGCAAAATAATAAGTCTATAGATGCATAGTAATAGAAGAAATAAGCTCCTTTACTATAGTCCTTTATTCCTTATTATAATCCCTAGCAAAAGAGGCTATATATTTGTTAAGAGCAGATGCTAGCTTAAGTGTAACTGTTTTTTATAGAAGTGTAGAGCGCACCATTTTGTTAAGCGATAAGGCTATAATAGAATTAGTAATGCTATACTACTTTACCTTTATAGGCTTTTATAATCTAGAGAGCTTAACTAGTGGGACCTATATATACACTTTATATAGGCGCTTTATGTGATTCTAGAGGTTTATTAGGGAGGGTAGAGGTTATAGTCAGGTGTGCTGCCCACTATTAAAAACCTCTATATAAGGCCTTAATAGCGTATTTAGAGCGGGCAGACTATCTATTGTAATGCAAAAGATGCGCTAAGAGATTAGCTATCTTTTGCAGATGGTTTAAAGATTTTATAATATAGTTAGGTTAAGTTACAAACCAAACGGTGGTTTCGTGAAAATAGTTAAAGGTGAGGCCAACGGGTATAGAAGCTCGGAGAAGTTATAAAGTGGGGATATAATCGCGAAAGAGCCGGATTATTACCCGTGCGTTCTCCCCGTAAGAAATACGGAGTACTCATGCAATCACCCAATAAAAATAGAGTCAGAGGATGAGATAAGCACTAATGACTGAGGCACAGTTTGCCTCCTCAACTTATGTATTTAGGGCATGATGGAGGTCCTGAACTGATAGTGGTTTTACGCCATTATTCTCCTCTCACTGTGTTGCACTGCACTTTCTCATTGATCTATCTCCAGGCCTAACAAATGTAGCACAGCGTGCCTCAAGCTCAATCCGAAGCTTCAACATGGCAGATAGACCTAAAATATCTGCGCGTCCAGTATCCTTTCTTGCAGAGAGAAGGTTCAGAGGACAGCGCACCCCCTCCCATACTTCATCGCCTTCATCGCCTGCCGTGCATGAAACCCACGGTCAACAGTACCCATCCCAGAGTAACGATGCTAGGCCTCAACCACAGAACAATGCAACAGACACAGGTGATATCTTGGCTGGCGTAAGTCTAAGAGTTGTCGGTGCCTCGGGCCCATCCGATCCTGGTACCGTTAACTCGGAGAAGAAAGCGAAATTTCCTTTTTGGGGAAACGTGAAGGGTTTATTGCCAAAAAAGACGGATTTCCTTGAATATACACAGCTTGGACGAGACAAATTCATCACGGTGCGGCAGGAGATCGGCGTCGGAAACACCCAGCAGACTCTCTGTACAGGGTGTAGAATCATCCCTTTCGAAGAAAGTTTGCCGCTAGATGATTTTAAAGAGGCCAGCAAAACGAGCCGGCCAGAGGACGGTGATCTGTTATTCTGTTTCCCTCTCGAAAAAATCCTCGCCCAGCGCGATTGGTGCAAGTTTTGCAAGTTGCTGTTTCGTAGCGTCTGTCACCCGGATCACGATCTTCTGAAACCTGAACACATCAAGAGCCATATTCAGCCGAACCTTAAAAAAATGAAGTTTTCCGAGTGGGCGAACAAGTTTCCGTACTGGAAAAGAACCTTGTTGAGCGAAGAATTCTGGCCGTTCGGTCATAGTCGGGACCAAAAAGAGACCGCCGAAGCAGCAGCTGAAAGCATAAAGCGTCAGTGGGAAGAGGAGGAAGAAGAGAAGTTAAAAAACCTTGACGACGTAGCCGCCCATCAGACTGGAAGCCCTCTTCATCAAGCGGCCCAAGTTGGAAATCTAGGCATTGGCATAACCAATATTGCAATGACCGATGACTCTAAGCTGGGCACTACAGAGAAACGAGTGCTTCAAGGAGCAGAACTAGCAACTTCGCAATTAGCTATCTTGAGCGGTGCGACTTCTCGTCGGCTGACCTGCTGGTTCGTCATCAAAGCCTTTCCTACCGGACACCGAAAAGCTGGGATCCTGAGTGTGAGGGTTTTTGGTCACGGCCGCGCTCCTCGTGCACCGTTGAAGCAAATGTGTGCGTTCAATCTGCGATTGGAGAAATCAGACAAGATCAGATACGATCACAACGATAAAAGCCAGATTATTTATGGGAGAAAGATTGGTCCGCGGATCGATGTCGAGTTCTTCGCTAATTGTATCGAGGCTTGCGAGAAAAGCCATGGTAATGATTGCAATAAGTCCCGATGGGCTCGACCATCGAGTAGCCCGAAGACAGGCTTCAGACTGATCGATGTGGTTGACATGCGAATTGTCGGAGTGGACTTGGATGAAATGATACTTGGGAAAGATAAACATCCTTACGTCGCCCTCAGTTATTGTTGGGGAGAGGAAGATCCGACGAAGCTCAAACTTACACACTCGAAAGTGCATAGGCTTTCAGCTTCAAAGAGTCTAGTGGAAGAATTGGCAAACATTCCGCGAACGATCAAGGACTCCATGGAAGTTGTGAAAAGAATGGGCATTCGTTATCTATGGGTAGATCGATTGTGCATCGTCCAAAACGAGGGCAAACATATAAACAACGAGGATATGGCGACCAATTTTTCACGCATGGATCGCATATACCACGAGGTTTTGTTCACAATCGTGGCTGCAGACGGCAAGTGCGCAGATGCGGGTCTCAATGGAGTGAGTGAAGATCGTTCTATTAAAGTTGAGGAAGTGACTGAGACGGTTGAGCAAGTGATTGAGAGGGTGAAACCTGGCATTGAAGCGTTTCTACCTCTACAGAAAAGACGTATCATGACTCCCTGGGAGGAAAGAGCATGGACACTACAGGAGAAATTGTTTTCGCGTCGACTGCTCATCTTCACCAATGGATTTGCTATCTGGCGCTGCCGGCGGGGTGAATGGCATGAGGACGTAAATGCTCAGGATATTTTCAGCACCGAGGTCCCTTTTCCGTGGTTGCACTTAGAACCTACATTGACCGTTGGGGTATGTCTTCAGCCGCTGGAAGAAGACGGAAGTACTCGATTGTTCCGGCCAGATGCATTTCATCAGTACTCGAGCGTTGTCAGCCAGCACACGGTACGAGATATGAGCTACTTTACCGATATACTATCAGCATTTGAAGGATTGCGACAAGTCTTTGAGTCGAAGAAGCTCCTAGACTCACGCTTTCGGTGCGGGTTGCCAGAAAAGTATCTGGACACAGCCCTGCTCTGGGAACCTCTGGGTGCCATCATTCGTCGAAGAGAGTTTGTTTCAAAGTCAGGCACATCCTTTCTCCGTCCGCCTAGCTGGTCTTGGGCTGGTTGGGAAGGCCCCAAGAGGGAGAAAAATGAGGGCAATAATACTTCCGCAACAGAAGGAAATGGCAGGTCAAAAAACGAAGAATACTCTTATGGTTTCAAAACATGTTTGCCAATGACGTTTGAGGTATTGACAGATGGCGCTGGCGGCCTTCGAAAGGGTCTCAGTGGTATTCATAACGTGGGGGAAGAAAGGATTCGACCTTTGCACAGTTGGTTCGCAATTCGGCCTCAATTACCAGCCCCTAAAATTCCAACATCATCCTCGACCAGCATAATGGAGCTCGAGGGCTTGAAATTTAAAGATGGTGTGCCTAAGGACTGGGAGTTCAAGCGAAGGCCACCTCTCCCCCCTCGACCACCACATCCTTCCGTGACGTGTCTCACTGATAGACATCTTATCTTCCAGGCCGACTCTGCCACAATAACGCTCGGGGAATCATGCAAGCGTATGAGGCGCTATTGGTCCGAAAGATCTGGGACCGGTTTCAAGAGCTTTTGTGAGGAAAGGCTCCTGAGTAAAGCCAGGCAGGGTTCAGGAACCGCCAAGAACGGACTCGAGTGGCATTTCGAACAGAATAAAGAATTAACATCAGGTAAAGACCTTATAGGGGAACTTATCGAGGAGTCTGAAGAGCGGTTCGTTGTTGACAAAAGCACAAACGAAAATGTGGGTCTTGTGAAACTGCACATAAACAGCCGTGGAAGAAAGGTGGAGGCCATTGCACTCTCTGAAGCCCAATTCTTTGGCACGGAATCAAGGATCGATGTATCTGGATACCCCTTGTACAATATTATGATCGTTGAACGGGACCTGAATACGGACATTGCTGAAAGAGTGGGACTGGGGAAAATTTACAAGTATGCATGGAGAAAGGCAGGTCCGCTACGCAAAACGATCATACTTGGGTAAAAATAGCAAACTCATTGAATTTGAATCCCAGAATTTACGATTATCTCTATTTTTACCTCTCAAAACCATCTCATATTCATGTTCTTAACAAATAATAATTAGTGCCATAAAACCAAAAGTTTGAAATGTAACGCTTGGGACTTCACAATCGATGAGGCGGCGCTTTATACAGTACGTTTCGCAATCGTGGGATCCAGATGTCTCATTGAGGATCGAATAATAGAAAAACTCTATAATATTCTACGCAGGTAGTAAAAACTACCTAGGTAATTGCTAGGTAAAGGCTTAACTTTTCAGTATAGCACATAGATCTCTCTAAGTTAGGTAGGTAGGCATAGCAAAAAGTAAAATTCTAGCGACGCGACGCGACTGCTAGAAAATAAATTTATTGCTTAATTTACTATACCTCTACTCTACCTCTACTAATTTGAGCCTTTTCACTTTAGAGAGATAACGCCTCCTTAGAAAAATATTCACCTAGTAATTAGATATAATAGTAATAAAAATAATATATTTATAAGTAAACTATAGTATAGTATATTTAGATAGTATATTACTTTGCTAATATATTAGGTAAGGAGCTAGTTTACTTTAAAGTCAGTGCTTCGCTATTTGATGGTTTAGAGGTTAGCCTAAATTATCCCTCTAACCTGCTATATCTCTACTGCAGCTCCAGGTGGCTACGCCCCTTGGTAAGCTTACACACTAAGAAGCTACCAGGGTGGGGGGGGGGTGGTAGCGTACTCCGTAGCGTAGCTAACCTAACTCCACCCTCCATACCTACCTTAGGTACAAATACACTACACCAGCTACACTAGATAGTGACACCCACCGTCTCCATCGACCAGCGAGAACATGCTGACCTTTAGCAACATGAGCGCCGATGCCTTCGAGAGCAGCTCGCATCGACGAGCCGGGCGCAAACGCCCACGACATCGCGAAACTCTATCCTGCTGGCAGTGTCGAAATCGCAAGATCCGATGCGACCGCAAGTCTCCATGCCAGCAGTGTCAGACTCGAGGATTGCCCTGAGACTGCTTCTACAGTCTCGCGCGAGAGCCATCGACCCAAAGAACGCAGACGTCTGAGACGCCAGGAAATGACATGCAACCCGCAACACGTTCCAATTCCTTTGCCATACCGTCTCCGTCTCCCAGGGAAGCTTCCACTCGAGCAACAAAAACCACAACAGAAACTAATGTGGCTGAGAGACCGTCAAATCAGCAGAGTCTGCACAGCCGACGCCATGTGAGGACCAAATTGATTGGGCGGACAAATTGGCGAATGCCATGCAACGACCTGGCTGTGATCAAGGCGATGCTCGAAAGGACGGACACATTCGCAGACTGTCAAAGAGAGTTTGGAGGACTCAGAGGTTGGATCAAGGTCATCAATGCTATTCCATCATCGATGTCGACCATGATACTAGATGACAATAATCTTGCTTCTCTGTTACCTGATCGAAAATACTGCGAGCAAAGGCTTGCTGAATATTGTCAGTCGTACGGCCAGATCTACAATTTTATTGACGAAACGTCTCTGACTGATACACTGGCCATTGTCTATGCATCGCCCACCGACATAAATCCCGTGGAAGTTTCCAAACTGATCCTGGTTATAGCCATTGCAATGCAGAGCGACGAGGCAGAAAGACTGAATGGCCAAAAGCTCGCTCGTGCCATTGAACATCGCTATCATTCCTCTGCGTCATTCCAAAGGCCATGCATCGGAACTGTTCAGGCGCTTCTCCTTCTAGTCATCATCAAGATGATAGCATCTTCTGAAACGGACAAGACGTACGCCATGTTGGGAATTCTAGGATTGACAACGCAGGCAGCACATAGCATTTCTCTCCACCGAGATCCTGCATTGTTTGGTGTTAACCCGTATTTTGCAGAAACAAGGAAACGGCTTTGGGCGTGCTTCTTCCGATTGAACCTGGACTATTGTATCAGGAGCGGTACCTCGCTGGCTTTGCGGCTGGAAGAGATTGATTGTCCCTTACCTTCAGATGTAGATATCAATACGCTGGGCACTAACGACAAGCCATCCCAAAGCGACCCAGCTTTCGCCATCACGGCAGCCAAGCTTGCCAAGATAATAGCACCAGTACAGCAAGCTGTATGTCCAATCTCGAAAACAATATCACCGGAATTGCAGAAAGATGTCCGCGAAGCATTCAAAGCACTTCAGCTTACAATGCCATCCTACTTAAAACCGGGTGCCTACACGACAAACCCAATTCAAGAAATACAGCAATCACTGATCACAGCATCGATGAACACCACCATGCTAATTATCTCCTTCCAATTCGTCTCAGGCCCTTCATCTAACACTTTCCAACGAAGCAATCTCCTGGACACTTGGGACAGCGCCATCGCCATCCTCGATCTTTTTCAAAACCAGTCCCACCAGACTTCGCAGACACAACATCTCCTACATCACCTCCTTTGGTCCGATACCTGTCGTGCAGCCTTTACAGCCTCTATGGCTCTCGAACGCCTGCGAAATATTGAATGCCATTGCACCATGTCCGCCAGGCCACAGCACACCCTCTCGACCTTCCATGAAGCGCTCGCCACACACCTAACCAACCTTTCCCGCTTCTGGCTTAAAAACTCACATAAAGGCCCTATTGCTGCAAAAACCTGCCTGCTACTCGGTGTGACGCAGGCTTTGACCTCTCACCTCCTAGTGGACTTCCCGACAGACTCCAAAAACCCGCTCGTAGCAGACAAACAGCTAGCCGTCGGCGTGGCAGCCGCAGCGCAGACAATTAGCGAGATGAAGCGGGCCACGCAGAGCCGGAGTGACTCTCTTGCACTCACTGATCCGTTGTTTGGGACCTGTTCCAGTGTGAGGGCCACGGCATCCACGCTGTCTACTCTCGACACGACGCTGGATAACTTCTGGGACAATTCGGGGACAGTGGGTGGTGAGGGCGAAGGGCCTTTTGGGGACCCCTTTGCGCGTATGTCAGACGCTGCGTGCGCGGAATCTTTGATGAGTGTCAACCTTGCGGTGCTAGCTGATGATTTTGCAATGCCGATGCTATCTGTCGAACCGTCGCCAGTGTTGATAGATGTAGGAACCTTTACGCGGTGGGCGGAAGAGGTTGAATATTGATGCGATGAAGCTTGTGACGGGAATTATGTAGGGTCCTTGCTACGATAGCAAGTGATGGACGATGGTGGTGAAGAACAACGTGAATTAAATATTGCGGGTAAGGTTAGAAATACGGTAGATACCCAAAGTTTGGCGTCGGCGAGGTTTTGCGCATTATTAACCCTTAACTTTGCTTGTAGCGCTGGAACACCTTGGACAATTTAGTGCTATAGAATATAGAGGGAATTTGTCGGTTTATGGAGGGTTATTTCCATGGCATTTCAAGTAAAATTAAACCCAAGTCCTTAATTCAATGAGTTGATTTGCAGTCTGGTACAAACCTCACATTTGACTTCTCATACAGCAAGGCAAGTCAAAACAGTCTTCAGAATCAATGTAACCAATTTGCTGATATTGGCTCGCTCAGTTCCCAGCGATTCTGCTGAATCCGAGGGACTCACAAACTACCCTACCACCACGAGTAGTTGTCGCGATCGAGTCGACCTTATCCCCTAATCTACGAGTGTACTCATCTTATTACATATTTTCCCCACAATCAGTCGTTGTGCATGAAGTATAATCCCAAATATCCAACTTCTCAGGTGTTGATCTACGCCTTCTGGATCGCAAACCCGACCTTCATAACCCTAACAACTACAAGCAACAGACCACCCACAAAAACCGTCGAACCAGCAAAAGCCATGCAGCCCTTAAAATCAAGCACAGAACCCTTAGACTGAGCGTCCAGAATCGCACCCGCGACAGGACTTCCAATCAACAGTCCAAGACCGGCAGCGAATAGGGTCATACCAATATTAGTCCCGATCTTGGACAGGCCGGGCATCAGGAACGGAACGTTGGCAGCGAGGACTGCTTGAATAGATCCGCTGGTAAGCCCGATCAAGACTGTGACGCCGATGAGTGCTTCTTGCGATTCCACTGCTATCCAGCCGAGTAGGACGATGCCGGATACCAGGACGGCGGGGACCATGACGGACAGGTTTCCGATCTTGTCTGCGATCATGGAGGGGAAGATACGTCCTGGTACCGATGCGGCGTTCATAATGATGAGCATGTAGAAAGAGAGATTCTAGTTGATACCCAGATTCAGCGCGTACGTCTCGACATAGAAGAACGGCGTATACAGCCCGATGAAGATGAAGAACACGGCGAGCAACCAGACCATGAAGACAGGGACTCTCAGCGCAGCCGTGTTGATCAAGGGCCCGGCTTTGCGCGGTGGCAAGCGCGGTTTCATGACGGCGATGGAGATGAGAAGCGTGCCGAGCATGATGAATGCGACGACGCGGATCGCCCATGTGAGGCCGATTTGTACGATCAGGCGACGCAGGACCACGGGGTAGATGACGCCGCCGATGCTGGAGCCCGTTGCGCCGAGGCCCATGGCCGTCGAGCGTTTCGTCGTGAAGTACGTCCCGACGATGGCGACGCTGGGGATGAATGTCATGCCCGCGCCGATGCCGACGACCACGCCTTGGGCGAGGATGACTTGCCAGTATGTTTTGCAGATCGAGAGCACTACATGCGGCATGTCAGTTCATGATATGATAGACGTATGTACTTTGGAACAACTGAAACCAACATTGGATAACTTACTCATCATTCCAAAAACCGAACAGAAAGCCCCAACCGTGATATCGGGATAGAAATACCCCGCATCAATAGCACGCCCACAGGCCACACCAACAACCAGCATAAGAAAAGCCTGCAGGGAACCAATCCACGATATCGCGGACTGAGTCGAGGCCGAAAGCAGACCCCTGGAGTATTCTGCCTGGAAGACACCAAAGGCGTTCAACAGTCCCCAGGTATTGAAGTTGAGGAAGAAGGCGCCCAGGACTTGGAGCCACGCTCGTGTGCCGCCATTGGGTGGCGGTCCGGGTCCTACTGGTGGTTGGGGCGCGGCTGCGGGCGTGTCTTCTGCTTTTTCGGATAGTGATGCTGATGATGTGTGGCCGGTTTCTGGATCGTCCGTCGACGTCGCCAGTTCCTTGGGGATTTCGTGAGGTGCTGCCATTGTGGTTGTTTTGTACGGACGTCAAGG
>QGML01000297.1:0-20391 GCA_007825375.1 Lachnellula willkommii | reverse complement strand
CTTACCTACTGGATCCGCGTCTTCCCATCCCTAACCCGCTTCTTCACCCTCGTCTTCACCATCTTCTCCATCCCCTCATACCGCGCCTTCTACCGCGCACCCCTCAGCACGCTCAACAAACTCGCCTCCCGAATCCTACTCTACAGCACCTTCGTATCCGGCTCCATCGGCACCTCCTGGGGCGCGATCTGTCTCTTGCAATCCCTCTTACCCAGAAACGTCTTGCCCACGCAACGATTCTTCTTCGGCGGCATGATCGGGGGTCTGTGGGGCTTTGTGGTTAGACGGCAAGCTAGAGGGCAGTTCTTGTACAGTGCGCGCACGGGTTTGGATAGCTTGTGGAAGGTCGGAAGGAAAAGGGGGTGGTGGAAGGGCATCAGAGGCGGGGATGTGTGGGTTTTTGTGGCGAGTTTGATGGTTATTAATTTGGTTTATGAGAGGGATGCTAGGGCCGTAAGTAGTGCGGTTGTTCGAAGAGGGGTAAGTTGTTTGAGGGCGGAGGGAGGGATGGATTGTGTGGTGGAAGAGAAGAAGAGGATTGAAGAGGAGAAGAGGGGTTCTTGAGGTCGTGATGGATAATGAATGTATGCCTTGTGTGATCACTTTTAGCGGGTATGGGTTTCTAAACTGTAATATGATTAAAGGAAGGTTTTTGCGTGGGCGCAGTTTTTATTCATTCTAGCATTGGACAAATAATTTACTTGAAAGTCACTGCTTTTTGTACTACAAGCTTTTTGTGCTACAATGCTGGGTGACGTTTCTCACTTATCCAACTCTAAGGTAACAAGGCAAGCGCCTCAAGTCTACTGTTTTAATTCGTTGAATTGAGTAGTGATTGTTTCTGTACATTGCCCTATAATATTCTGGACGTGCTAGCCTTGTTTTCAGCAAAGACATATTGGCAGATACATAGTCCGTGGTGACGGGATATCGACGCATCAAAAGACCTCTAGTACTATGTCATTCCCTACTCCTCTTACTCTTCTTTTACTGTAAGCAAAGAGTCCTAGGTAGCGACGTGGCATTTGATTTCCGGCAGGCACATATAAACGACAAGTTTAGTTTCCACTTATCTGCGTGATATTTTGGGCCATCTACTCAGCCGGATCGGACTTCTATTGTCGGTATCGTGAGATATGTACTTATTTATATCTTTGGGCGATTTCTTCTTGATGGCAATATTGAGAGTTATGTCCCGCATCTTAGAGTAGTCAGGTCTGAAAATGTCGCTGTATATGGCTGGTAAATGGTTTATGTGGTGGAATCTGACAACGGGTACGTGATTGCGTTCTTTTTGTCGTTGACTCGCTGGGTTTAGCAGTATCGGTGGTTTACGGGTAGATAGCCATAGCGGGTATGAGTTTAATGGAAATGCAACTTTTATCTTGGAGGATTTGGTTCGTTAGCAGTTTACATGATCTAATATTGGTAATTAAGGAGCCGAGTTGAGCTGAGTAGGTAGCGAGGCTAGCCGAGGTCTAAGAAGTAAAAAGTTCAGCGATGAAGCATAGGCCAGCTGTTTAGCACTTGTTCTAATAGCTCTTTGAGCATTGTGATACCAATCATTGAAAATACATCTTTCGCATATCCTGTCAATTTTATTAATGGTGAATACGCGTTGATGAAAAGATGTTAGGACTGTCTGCCCCTTCCCCTTTCCACCCTCGCTTAATTGACAACTTCGGGCATACAGTAAACAAAAGCGCATTGCTTGTCTAGAAGCTGCAAAGTTTGAAGAAAATGCAGAAATTAAGAGCCATTAATAATCCTTCTCATGAAACTGTAAAATATCACTATCCTGTAACCATACGAGCGTTTTAACTTAGGACTAAATTGTATATCCCCATGTCAATAAAGGGAGAGTCGGTGGGGATTCAATCTTGCATTATTTCTCATGAAATTTGCGGTTATGGCAGAACTCACTGCTCTGTTCCATCGTATTCTGGTGTCCCTTATTATTATAGCTAGGATGTTTCTCGCTTTCATGAAAACAGGATCACGAGATCGATGTTGATTTTGCGCAAACGCCCAATTCACTCAACGGATAGATCATTCAAAGCTGCTCTTAAACCTCCGCTTAATCCCTCATTATTCGTTTGCTTCTCCGCCCTAGCAGCTACAACGTTTCCTTTCTCGGTGGTTGGTGCGCTAGGATTGACAACCACTCTATTCTGGAGGTATGTGAGCCAGACGGATACTTCCCTCGTTATCGGGTATGGAAATTTCATGCATACCATCACCTTACCCATCTCATCCCTCGCAACTTTATCGGAACGCTTCACATCTCCAGTTTCTCACAAGCGTTTCTTCTCTCCGTTTCTCCCAGCAGCCTGTGGTGCCTCCAGTCAGCTTGAGACTTGTACAATCAAATTTGATTACATCACTTACTCTCGCTCATTCAACCTCTATTCCATCTCCACTTCAGCAGCTTCCTCGTCGCTCATGTCTTCTTCATCACCCTACTCTCTGCACTGCCACCACTTCCCGTCTTGCCATTTTCTCTCTGATTCTTCGTCTATACAACCAAGTCGGTCAGTAAGATGGTAATATGCCGCCAAAAAGGTTGTACTTACGAGAGCTCGACCCTTCTGATTTTTCTTCTTCTGCAAGCAAGTCAACAGCGCTTCAAAGTGTAACCGAACGGAAAGATATAACAACTCGAGATTGGCTCTGAGTATTGAGTTAGGCGTGTATTACCTTATTTGCCTGTTTATCAACAGAACGAGGAGCTGGGGGTTCGGAAGCGGCAGCGACATCCTCAAATCAAAATTCAGTTAGACGTTTTCATAATCACGCAACGCAGAATTGACCCAAGGGCTCCAAGAACTATATTGCAACCTGCACAGACGGTGGAAAGCCTAAACTTATAGCCTTTTTTTTTTCTCCATCTCATCTGCTCGTCCTAATGCAGCCTGAGACAATACTTGCTTCTCGGTGGCATCTAGGGCAATGCCTGCCCGGACTTTGTCGCATGCTGTTGCAAGAGTTGACATTTTTGCGTTGGGATTTGAAAAGTGTGCAAGTTGAAAGATGCCTCAAGTAAAATTTCAAGTATGGGTGGAAATTTTGTAGTATATGACTTGAGAGATCACTAGTCAAGAGTGTTTGATGATTTCAGAAGAAGGATTATTAACACAATCAGGTAGTAAGCAAACTCTAGTGATAAAAACTTGGTTGAAAACTTGCTGGAGTCATCGTCTCAATTGCAGATAATGAGTAGATGAAATTTTCTAGTATGTTTGGACTTCTGGTAGAAACCTTGCCTTGCAGAGCCATTCAATGAAAATATTTTCCCGCCATAGAAAGGGTTACAATTCTACAAATAACGTTACAGCGGCGGCAAGTACCAGACCGTTTTCTGATTTTAGACGCCCGGAATCGACGTATAAACGAGCATTGCCCACTTGGAATGAACTCCCGATTCGCCCTCTAATCTCCAAAGCTTCGTCCATGAACGGCCTTCAAGTTCTCGAGCGTAGAAATAAGAAAATGAGAGAGAAACAAGCAGCACCTAGCGTTTCAAAACCCTCTGGCAAAACGAGTATAGAAAAACCTTGACCCCTTCCAAATAAAGATTTAACCTCTTCAAAAGTATACCTTTGCTGAAAGACAGCCGGGTTAAAGTTATTACACTCGTAGGGAAAACATTGTTTTGACTAGAAGTCAAACTTAGGAATTGAACTTGACAAACCTATAAGTGACTCCGTAGGCGTAGAAGATGAGTTTTGGATTCTTGGTACTGTCCCAGAAGTTGCAGCACTACTTTCGCCACTCAATGAAAAAGGAGGCTCCCAGAGGCTTGAGCAGACTGCTGGATGTTAGGTCCTGGATGCTCGGCGCGGGTATGTTTTGATGGTAGCAACAGCGGTGACCGAATAGGTGTGGTTGAAGAAGAAAGTTCCATGGAGCTCGACTTGGTGGTAGGAAGATTGCAACATTTCCACATTTCCACATCTCTGCATCCTCCATCAGTTCTGTCGGTGCTCGGAGGATCACAACTTACTTCGTCTCTGAAGGTCCTCCGGATATTTCCTGGTACCAAAGTCATACTCCCTTTTATAGCCGCCGGCCCGCCGCAGTTTTCAGCTTTCAAAAATACGTATATCTCGTCTTCAAATCCCCCCCCCCCCCAATTTCCTCCAGGCTGCTCGGGTCTCAGAAAGCAAAGCCCATCTTCACCTCATTTCAACACGAACTTCTCAAATACTTCATGGTCCCAGTCGAACCAACATCAATCGCAAGCTCCTTCCCGCCTATGCTGCTTTTTGTACGACGCAGCGCATATTTCGGCTGCTAGAAAATAATCCGAGGTATGACTGGGGCTTGGTATGGTGTCGTTCTTGCTACTCCAATTGTACCAAAGTATTCCACCTCCCGAGATGTTCATTCCAGATCACGCCTAGACTAGAGAATCAAACCTATGGTTATTACTCCAAGGTCCCTTTGATCCATAGGCTTACATCCTGCCGTTTCAGCTACCGGCGCAGTAATGACTCGACTCAGGTCCAGGACTTTCAGCCCGCGAAGACATCGGTCGTTTCTACCTTTGAGATGTGGAGGTCATCCTGGCGATCCGAGAACGATCTTGCAGATGGTGATGGGGAAGTTGGTAATCGCTTTTGTCTGAGGAAGGATATCGAACTCTTTTATAAACAATCCTGTTCTGGAAAGCTGCAGTCTCAAGCATTTCAAAGTTCCACTTCAAACCAGCTTTAGCAACATCCGAGCGAGTCGCTGTACTCTGCAAAACAAGGGTACTCTGTAAAACAAGGACTTGAAGAGCTGGTAGCCCTTTGAAGATGGGGACTAAAGTTTTCTGTATGGGTACATACATAGGCGGTTGCTGGTTTGTGCAGACCGCAAATAAATTCCCAACAATAAGGGGTGCTGAAGGTACGCAAATGTCTACCAGCTTGATGGACGGGTACTCGTAGAGAGGTAAGAAAGAAGGCAACCTGGAGAACCACAGTTATCGCGAACCCGACAATATATGAAATTGAAACTGCTCGACATTGTCTCTGATAGCCCTGGAGTGCACTTCCTAAACAAGAGGTCTGCACCGTCTGACACTGATTCTCTAATTATCGTGGCTCAATCGAAGTATTCCCAACAAGGAAACAGACTTCTAGAATGAAATTAGGATAACGATTCTTTTATTATAGCCTAGAAGTGATTTCCTGGCAGTTTAAGCAATGAATACTCGTACAAAGTGGAACAAGAAAAATCCGTGTACTTGTACAAGTTGGTCCTTCGTTAAGATAAAAAGGGGCTTGTTTCGCACCTACTCGTACAGTATACAGTACAGTAGTGATACACTACGAGTACGGTGGCCGAGGTGGTACCGCAAACTGGCATCTCTACAAAAGAAGCTCCGCTCGACAGCTTCAAGCTTCAGACCAGCTATCACATATCAAACAACATCAATCATGGGGCGAATAGAAGCATTGGTACTTCTCAGCACCCTCACGACCTCAGTTCTCGCGGCAGGATCCACACGACCAAGAGGTGTTGGTCCAGAATGTATATCACCCCCTCATATTCTTGTGCTCCCCCACAGCATCTCTACAATCCCAATTGGAAGTATGGCTGACAAGTTTCTTTCCACACAGTTGCCAAATTCTACAAGTCTTCAGATAGCTTCACATGCATCTCCAACCCCTCCATCACGCTCTCGCCCTCCCAAATCAACGATGACTACTGTGACTGTCCAGATGGCTCAGATGAACCTGGGACCTCAGCTTGCACATACATCTCCACACTCTCACCCCCGCAGCCACTCACTGGCTCCGCTCCAAATTCTAGTGTAGCACTCCCCGGCTTCTACTGCAAAAACAAGGGACATCTCCCGAGCTACATCCCCCACATGTACGTCAACGACGGTGTCTGCGATTACGAGCTCTGCTGTGATGGCAGTGACGAGTGGGAAGGCGTAGGTGGCACCAAGTGTGAGGATAAATGCAAGGAGATTGGCAAGGAGTGGAGAAAGCTAGATGAGATACGTCAGAAGAGCGCGAGGGCAGCACTCAAGAAGAAGGATGAGCTTGTCAAGGAAGCTGGGGAATTGAGGTTTGGTGTCGAAAAGAGCATTGCGAATCTGCTGGTGGAGATTAAGACTCAAGAGGTCATGGCGGCGGAGCTACAGAAGGTTTATGAGGAGGCTGAGAGGAGGGAGCGGGGTAAGGTTGTCAAGAGTCCGGGGAAGGGGAGCAAAGTTACGATTTTGGCTGGACTGGCAAAGACGAGAGTTGAGGAGCTGAGGAATGCTCTTACGGGTGTCGTGTCCAAAAGGGACGCTCTTAAAGAGAAGGTCGCGAAATTGGAGGCTATCCTTTCAACCTTCAAGGAAGAGTATAACCCCAACTTCAACGATGAGGGTGTCAAGCGGGCCGTTCAGTCCTGGGAAAACTACGCCGCGAACAAGGGCTCTGATGCAGATGAATCTGCTGAAGACCGTGATATCGAGTCCATTTCAAAGCCAGATAGCGAGTCTGAGGGTATCAACTGGGCCGAATGGGAGACAGCAGATGAGGAGAGTGATGTTGAAGCTCGTAAGTCACCCCTTGTTTCTAGCCTCAAACAATTTACTAACAATGATAGTCTACAAAATCGAAGAATACCTCCCAGCCTCGCTCCGCACCTGGGTCCACCAGAAGATCACCGATCTCCGTATCATGCTTATTGAGAACGGCATCTTGGCCGACAATGCCAACTCAGGCAGCGAATCTAAAACAGTCACCGACGCTCGCAACAGCTACAATACTGTCAATGACGACCTGGGGATCAAAAAATCATCCCTCGCTGATCTCCAGGGCGATCTCGCCAAAGACTACGGTACCGACGACATCTTTCGCGCTCTCAAGAACACATGTGTTTCCAAAGATTCAGGCGAGTATGAATACGAGCTCTGCTGGCTGGACAAAACTACCCAGAAAAGCAAGAAGGGAGACACTGGCATGGGCAACTTTGTCCGGTTCGACAAGCTGTATGTTGACGAAGAAGTTGGCGCTGATGGGAAGGGACTTGGTCAGGGTGAAAGGTTCGTATTGATGTATGAGAATGGACAGGGGTGCTGGAATGGACCAAATAGACAGACAACGGTGGTGTTGGCGTGTGCGGAGAAAGATGAGATTTGGAAGGTGCAAGAGCAGGAGAAGTGCAAGTATAGGATGGACGTGGGGTCTCCAACGGTTTGCGAAAAAGAGGTCAAGGTTGAAACGGCGAATAAGGACGAATTGTGAGCTTTAGAGGATGAGTTAACTGTAAAGGGTTTATGTTTCTTGTTATTTTAGCCGGCAGCCTAGTTGTAAACTATACAGATGCGAATGCTTGATCAAACAAATAGCTGTACCAATGGGTAAACATGTATTACGAATAATGTCACAGCTGTAGCCTCATTCTTTCAACTAAGGTATATCAATATGGTTCAAGATAGCGACCTAGTGCTGTTTAAAAGCCCAAACGCCATAACACCATGCTTCCCAATTGTTGGTTTTGAACCTCATTTTTGCTTTGGCAAGGAGAAACCCCTCGTCATGAAATCCCCTGACTTCTGCGCCTGTGCGCTGTACCCACCACTTGAGAACAAACCCTTCAGATTTTCGTTCTGTCCCAGTTTTCGTCTCTTGTTCCGCTCTTCTTGCTCCTCCAGTACTTTGGCAGTCAGGGATGCTGTCGCTGCGTTCTTAATCCCATTTGCCACGGGCGTAGAAGTCCCGCTTCTTGATTGAGGGACCCCTGATCCATTTTCTACTAGTCGAGCCTTGGTTTTCTCCGACAGACCATCTAGAGCTGCTCCTCCATTCGCAACTGATTTCTTCTCGCCCGCCTCAGCTTCAGCGTTCTTCTTTCGTTTTTTGCTTCCGGGAGCCTTCTTCAGCGAATGTGTAAGGCCTTGTTCCTTCAACTTTATCGCTCTTGCTGCTAGCTTCGCAGCATCTTCCTTTGCGGTAGGTAGTATCGTGATGATGTTCTGGGGCGTATATGGCTCGTTACATTCCACGCAAGTCTCTCCCGCAACTTCTCGAATCGCCACCTCTGAAAACGCATGCCCGCACGGAACAAGATATACAGACTTGGTATTCGGACCTAGCTCCTTGCTTGTAATGGGACAAATCTGCTTCTCCTCCTTGTCCTCCTTTGACATCGTAAACTTCACCTCCACAACGTCTCGTAAGCCTTTTACCCGCCCTTGTAGAACGTCTTCTTTCTCTTTGATGATGGATGCTGGGACGCCGTCGTCCTTGGGAAGCAGTTGTTCGAGGACGGCGTCTTTATTGTATAGTGTGCCTGCACAGTCGGAGACGATGGGAGCTGCTAAGGGGCGGTTGGAGAGGGGGCAGTAGGTCCAGGCATGGCTTTGCGCTTCTTGTTGGGTGGCCTTTAGTTCTGAGGTATTGGGGTTGCGGGCTGCATTCTTGACCAGTTCCCGGCGAGTGGGAATACTTCCTCCATCATTACCCATGGCTGTAGGAATAGTTTTTGTTGTAGATTTGTGTTGTATAAAATTGGATTTCTTTGTGAACAAAAGATTTATCTAAAGTAAAGTAAGAGCCGCCGATAAGGTGGTGGCTGGACCTCGACTTATCGAAAACCGAGCTAGCAGGGGTGGGTCAGGCTACGAGTACGGCAGGCAGCTCAACTCCGGAGTACACGAGCTTCACACAGCTGGGCTGGTCAACGAATGTCCAACGAATGTTGTCGCAATTCACCACAACACCAGAGAACACGTTTTACAGGCGCATATGGACCACGATGGTGCGCACACAGTAGAGAGGAGTCGGTAGAAAGAACGGTACAAAATGGCCCAAACTAATAACGAAACCCTCAATCGGATTGTGGGAGACTTACGCTCACGGTATGCCCCTCGAACCTCTGGCCTGTATCAGGGACGCAAATACTGACGGCGAGAGTAGTAATAATGACGAGACACGCAAGAGAGCTGCTTTAGAACTGAGAGATCAGGTAGTAATCTCCTCGAGAGGTGAGTAGAACTAGGCTCCCAAATCAGAAGCGACCTCTGACGACACACAAGACCTACCCCAGGAACGATTCCAAGAATTCTACAATCTCGTGAACCAGAGAATTACACAGCTTATAAGTCATGGCAATGACCCTGCCGACCGTCTTGGTGGCATCCATGCGCTCGACGCGCTCATTGATTTCGATGGCGTTGATGTGGGGCAGAAGACGACCCGATTTACACAGTCACTTCGAACTGTACTGAGAGGGAAAGATCTGGTGCCTATGCAACCAGCTGCTGTGGCACTCGGGAAGATCTGCAGACCTGGAGGCTCACTTATATCAGATCTCGTGGAGGCGGAGATCAAAACGGCGTTGGAGTGGCTGCAGTCGGACCGTGTTGAAGAGCGACGATACAGTGCAGTTCTTGTGCTGAGAGAACTTGCCCGCAACGCCCCTACTCTTGTATATGGATTCGTGAGCCTCATATTTGACCAGATATGGGTTGGACTACGCGATCAACGACTTCTCATCCGACAAACAGCAGCCGAGGCTATCAGTGCCTGCTTCCAAATCATTAGAGAGAGAGATCAGAACATGCGTCAGCAATGGCAGTCAAAAATATATGAGGAGGCAGTCCAAGGGGTGAGACAAGCGTCGGTTGAATACATACACGGCTCACTACTTGTGATCAAAGAGCTACTCCAACAAGGAGGCATGTTCATGCATGAACATTACCAAGAGGTTTGCGAGATAGTATTCCGACACAAAGACCATCGGGATTACCAGATCCGCCGAACCGTCGTCTTGTTGATTCCAGAGTTAGCGAATTACTCACCTACCGAGTTCGCCTCGTCATACCTCCATAAATTTATGGTTTTCCTCTCTGGCATGCTGAAGAAGGACAAGGACCGAAATGATGCATTCTTGGCCATTGGAAACATTGCAAATGCCGTCAAGAGCGCAATTGCTCCCTATTTAGACGGTGTGCTGATATACGTCCGGGAGGGATTGAGTCTCAAATCGTAAGTAGTCTAATGCTTTTGGCTTTAAGTGGGATGCTGACAACTCTCAGACGACGAAGTGGTACCGTTGATCCGGTTTTTGACTGTATCAGCAGGCTCGCTGTTGCTGTTGGCCAGACACTCAGCAAATACATGGAAGCCCTCTTGGACCCCATCTTTGCTTGCGAATTGACTCCAAAACTCACCCAAGCTTTGGTGGATATGGCATTTTATATCCCACCAGTAAAATCAACCATTCAGGAGCGGCTTTTAGACATGCTGAGCAAAGTGCTCTGTGGCGAACCTTTCAAACCTCTAGGCGCACCTACTCCAAATAGCATTGCGGCAGCTCCTGTTGTTCCCAAGGACTCGAAAGACCCTCAGGCATACGAGCACAGGCAAGCGGAGATTAAGCTTGCCTTGAACACTCTGGGCAGCTTCGATTTCTCAGGTCACGTGCTGAATGAGTTCGTCCGTGATGTCGCTATAAAATACGTGGAGGATGAGAACCCAGATATCCGCGAGGCGGCAGCATTGACTTGTTGCCAGCTGTATGTCAGAGACCCAATTGTCAATCAGACCAGCCACCATGCAATCCAGGTTGTTAGCGAAGTTATCGAGAAACTGCTCACTGTCGGAGTTGCGGATCCTGATGCAAGTATCCGACGCACTGTACTTGCGGCTCTAGACGAGCGCTTCGATCGACATCTTGCCAAGGCAGAAAACATTCGAACTTTGTTTTTCGCCCTCCACGACGAAGTCTTCGCCATAAGAGAAGTAGCAATTGCTATCATTGGTCGCTTGACACATGTCAATCCAGCATATGTCATTCCCTCTTTGCGCAAAGTACTCATTCAAATGCTCACAGAGCTGGAGTTTTCCGATGTGGCGAGAAATAAGGAGGAAAGTGCAAAGTTATTAAGTCTTTTGGTGCAGAACTCCCAAAGACTTATAAAACCTTACGTGGACCCAATGATTTCTGTCTTACTCCCAAAAGCCCAAGATCCAAGTCCTGCAGTTGCTTCGACAATCTTGAAGGCTATTGGTGATCTAGCAACCGTCGGAGGAGAGGATATGCTTCCATATATCGACAAACTCATGCCGATCATCATTGAAGCGTTGCAAGACCAGAGCTCGTCTGCGAAGCGCGAAGCTGCCCTGCGAACCCTGGGTCAGCTGGCCAGCAATTCCGGCTATGTCATCAAACCTTACCTAGATTACCCCTCACTGCTTGAGATTCTCCAAGGCATCATCCGGACAGAGCCTCAGCGAGGACCGCTTCGCCAAGAAACCATCAAGCTTCTGGGTATCCTTGGGGCCCTTGACCCCTATAAACACCAACAAGTCGAAGAGAGATCGCCCGAGATGCAGCTACGTCTCGAATCGAATCAGACAACGGACATTTCACTTATGATGACAGGACTTACCCCTTCCAATAAGGAGTACTTCCCGACGGTCGTTATAAATGCTTTGCTCCAAATTCTGAAGGACCCGTCTCTTGTTCAGCATCATGCTGTTGTTGTTGAGGCCATTATGCAAATTTTCAGAACACTTAACATGGAGTGTGTTCCCTTCCTGGACAAAATTATTCCCGCCTTCTTAGCGGTTATTCGGAGCTCTCCTTCGACTAGACTCGAATCCTACTTCAGTAACCTGAGCATATTGGTAACCATAGTCAAGCAGCATATCAGGAACTATCTGCCAGATATCGTAACTCTCTTGCAGGAGTATTGGAATGTCTCGCCCAGCTTACAAGCCAATATTCTTGGGCTTGTGGAAGCAATTTCACGGTCATTGGAAGGAGAGTTCAAGATTTATCTTGCAGGCCTCTTGCCGCTCATGCTTGGTGTACTTGAAAAAGATACCTCAACAAGACGCTTGCCCTCCGAGCGAGTTCTACACGCATTCCTAATTTTTGGCTCCAGTGCCGAGGAGTACATGCACCTCATTATTCCCGTCATCGTCAATGTTTTCGAGAAACCACAACAACCTTCGTTTATCCGAAAATCCGCGATAGATACCATTGGCAAGATTTCGCGGCAAGTGAATCTGAACGACTATGCGTCCAAAATCATACATCCATTGGCGAGAGTACTAGGGGGTAATGATCCATCGCTGCGCATTGCAGCCCTCGACACTCTTTGTGCCTTGATATTTCAACTTGGTAAAGACTATCTTCACTTTGCATCAACAGTCAACAAGGTTCTTGCTGCAAACCAAATCCAGCACCAGAACTACGAACTCTTAGTCGCCAAACTTCAAAAAGGAGAGGTCCTACCACAAGACCTCAATGCCGATGACCGTTACCGCTATCAAAACGACGATAGTGCTTCTATAGAACCGTCTAACAAGAAGCTTGACTCTAATCCAGTTCATTTGAAAGCTGCATGGGATGCCGCTGGCAAATCTACAAAGGAGGATTGGCAAGAATGGATGCGACGTATCAGCTTAACTGTTTTGACCGAGTCGCCTAACCATGCCCTCAGAGCGTGTGCATCGTTAGCAAGCGTTTATCCTCCACTTGCGAGGGAGTTGTTCAATTCGGCGTTCGTGTCTTGTTGGAATGATCTATTTGAGCCATATCAGGTTAATTTACCATATGAAGTACTATGTATGGAAATGCTAACAGTGCCGCAGGATGATCTAATCCAGAACATTGAGCTTGCCATCAAGTCACCCCAGGTTCCGCCAGAACTTCTTGGTATCTTGCTTAACCTGGCAGAATTCATGGAACATGACGACAAAGCTCTACCTATTGACATCCGAGTTCTAGGACGTGAAGCTGGTAGGTGTCATGCTTGGGCTAAGGCTTTGCATTACAAGGAATTGGAATTTATTCAAGACCAATCCGGTGGAGCTGTTGAGGCACTGATACAGATCAATAATCAGCTCCAGCAATACGATGCCGCTATCGGTATTCTACGTAAGGCCCAAACTTTCAAGGATGGTATCATCTTACGCGAGACCTGGTTCGAGAAGCTTGAGCGTTGGGAGGAAGCCCTCGACTTCTACAAGAAACGTGAGCAAGAGCTCGGCGGTACCGAGAAAGTCGAAGTAATCATGGGCAAGATGAGATGTCTACACGCGCTTGGAGAATGGGAGTCACTCTCGACATTGGCTCAGGACCATTGGCATACATCAACTCTCGATGTCAAGAGAGCAATTGCTCCTTTGGCTACGGCCGCCGCTTGGGGTCTGAGACAATGGGATTTGATGGACGACTATCTGAGTGTTATGAAGCCAAACACACCGGATCGATCATTCTTCGGTGCCATCCTTGCCTTGCACCGTAATCAATTCCGAGAAGCCGCTCTCTACGTACAGAAGGTTAGGGAAGGCCTCGATACGGAACTTAGTGCGTTGGTTAGCGAGTCTTACAACAGAGCTTATACCGTTGTGGTTCGGGTACAAATGCTTGCCGAGCTGGAAGAACTTATCGTCTATAAGCAAAGCAACAACAACCCGGTAAAGCAAGAAACCTTACGACACACGTGGGAAAAGCGTCTTCTCGGTTGCCAAAGAAATGTGGAAGTCTGGCAAAGAATGTTAAAGCTGCGTGCTTTGGTTATCTCCCCCAAAGAGAACATGCAGATGGAAATCAAATTTGCAAATCTTTGCAGAAACTCAGGGCGAATGGGGCTCGCCGAACAGTCTCTGAAGAGTCTCATTGGGAGCGATGAGAGCTTGAACATGATGCTGCCAGATACTGATGGTGATCACCCGCGTCGCATAAAAAATGTACAACCTCACGTTCAATATGCCGTTCTCAAGTACCATTGGGCCGCAGGGAAAAACGCCCCGGCCTTGGCAGCTTTGAGAGATTTGACAACAGAAATGGCGGACCGATTGGATGCCGCTCAGATGAGTGCCCAAGGTATGAATGTCGTCAACGATCATTTTAATGGCAACGCGGGTCTCCTCACGAACGGCTACCCTCACAACAACATGGGAGGTTCCGCAAGCCCAATGTTGAACCCAAAGGCCTTGGCTGAACATACGAAACTTCTGGCCCGATGTTGCCTAAAGCAAGGCGAATGGCAAGTTGCTCAAAAGAAGGGCGACTGGCAACATGATCATGTTGAGGATGTTCTTTCTTCGTACCGCGCTGCTACTCATTTCGATCCCAGTTGGTACAAGGCTTGGCATGCATGGGCTCTTGCGAATTTCGAGATTGTTCAGGCCTATACCAACCGAGTAGACCGAGATAGCCGCAGTCTGGTCATCCCTCCAAATGTCCAAATCGACCACGTTGTACCTGCGGTTCGTGGCTTTTTCAAATCTATTTCCCTCTCGGAGGGGAGCTCTTTGCAAGATACCTTGCGACTTCTGACCTTGTGGTTTGCCCATGGCGGAAGTGCAGATGTTAATGCAGCCGTCACGGAAGGTTTTGCTTCTGTCAGTGTCGACACCTGGCTGGAAGTCCTTCCTCAACTCATAGCTAGGATCAATCAACCTAACCAACGTGTTCGTCAATCGATTCATAACTTACTGGCAGATGTTGGCAGGGCTCATCCACAAGCTCTCGTCTACCCTCTGACTGTAGCGATGAAGTCAAGCTCCGACGATCGCCGATCAAAACAGCGGTCACAGGCTGCCGTACAGATTATGGACAGTATGCGTCAGCATAGCGCAAGACTCGTTGAACAAGCAGACGTTGTTAGTCACGAGCTTATCCGCGTTGCAGTACTATGGCACGAACTTTGGCACGAGGGACTCGAAGAGGCATCGAGACTTTATTTTGGTGACCGCAACATCGAGGGCATGTTCCAGACCCTAAAACCACTTCATGACATGCTTGACCTAGGACCCCAGACACTCAGAGAAGTATCATTTGATCAAACATTCGGCCGTGATCTCCAGGAAGCCCGCGAGTGGTGCAAAGCGTACCGGCAATCAGGAGATGTCGGTGAAATTAACTCTGCTTGGGATCTCTACTACCAAGTTTTCAAGAGGATTGCACGTCAATTACCCCAGCTTAATAACCTGGAGCTAACTTACGTCTCTCCCAAGCTACTTCATGCTCGAGACCTGGATTTGGCTGTTCCTGGCACATATCAAAGTGGCAAGCCAATTGTTCGCATCCTGAACTTTGAGATAATCTTCAGTGTCATCTCATCAAAACAGCGCCCACGAAAGCTGAGCTTGAATGGAAGCGACGGTAAAGCCTATGCGTTCCTTCTTAAAGGACATGAAGATATCCGCCAGGATGAACGTGTGATGCAATTGTTTGGCCTCTGCAATACTCTCTTACATGGGGATTCGGAGTCTTACAAGCGACACTTGAATATTCAGAGATATCCTGCTATCCCGTTGTCACCGAGCTCTGGTCTTCTGGGATGGGTTCCAAACAGTGACACTTTGCACGTCCTCATCCGCGAGTACAGAGAAAGCCGCAAAATTTTGCTCAATATCGAACACCGCATTATGCTGCAAATGGCTCCTGATTACGATAATTTGACTCTGATGCAAAAGGTTGAAGTGTTCGGATATGCGTTAGACAACACTACTGGTCAAGATCTCTACCGTGTTTTGTGGCTCAAAAGCAAGAGCTCCGAGGCTTGGCTTGAACGACGAACAAACTACACACGATCTCTGGGTGTCATGTCTATGGTCGGCTACATGCTTGGTCTTGGTGACCGACATCCTTCGAACTTAATGCTGGACAGAGTGACGGGCAAAATCATCCACATCGATTTCGGTGACTGCTTTGAAGTCGCGATGCATCGTGAAAAGTACCCAGAACGAGTACCATTCCGATTGACTAGAATGTTGACCTACGCAATGGAGGTTGGCAATATCGAGGGAAGCTTCAGAATCACTTGTGAGAATGTCATGAGAGTGTTGCGTGACAACAAGGAGTCCTTGATGGCTGTTCTTGAAGCTGTAAGTATTTTGCCTGAACCTGTAACAATCTTTTACTAACAAACCTACAGTTCATCCACGACCCGCTCTTGAATTGGCGTCTCACTGGCGATACGTCACCGCCTGGTCCAAACTTCCGCTCCGAACGACGTGACTCTCTCATGGCAGCACGGGACCGGCGACCTTCAATCATGGATGCAGAGATTCCTCCCACGGCTCTAATGGCTCAAGATCCGATCGCAGCCCCTGGCGGACCGCCATCATCCCGACCACGTGGAAGAACGAACTCCACAGCAGCAGGAAACATGGGAATCGACCCCGAGATGGCAGAGACGCAGAACGAAAGAGCAATGCAAGTTCTGAACAGAGTAAAGGAGAAGTTGGTAGGACGAGACTTCAAGCCGGAAGAAGAATTGTCATACATCGTGCAAGTCGACAAGCTGTTGACCGAGGCGACGAAGTTCGAAAATCTGTGCCAGCACTACATTGGCTGGTGTAGTTTCTGGTAGTGGCCTGATAGATTTCCTTTTCATGATGGAACGGCTGTGCGGCGTTTGAACGATGCTACTTTGACTCTTTGAGGATCCGGCGGTAGCATTTGCAGGCGCTAGAGACTGTATACAACTGTAAATATAGAGTTCATGGATGCATACTGGGTCATGTGAACCGGGGCTCTTGAGTTTGGTAGTTGGAAGGCGCAGTAGGTTGATCAATATAGATAGTTCTAGTCCGTGTTACTTCTGGCTAAAAACTAGCCATGCTAGTTAATTAATTTGTTTTGCTAAAAGACGTCTTCCCCAAGTGGACGATTCTAGTATGTATCTAGTCCTTTCATTCTTTTCAAGGTGCTAGCAGTAGAATCAAAGTTGAGCCTGCAGCTGTCGTGACCTTACGTGGCCTGGCGTGGTATCCATTTTCAGACAATCGAAAGATTAACCAGGGCTGCCCTTCTAAACAACGGGTATTCCCGTCAAAGGGGGCCCGAAGCGTGTCAGCTTATTATAGGTTGCCACAAACGGGGTTCAACTCTTGGCACTAAGCTGAATGCTGGGGTAGTACGAGATAAATCAATATCCTCAGCCGCAACGAGCCCCGCCTTCCTCGATCTTCTTTCCTAATAAACATCCACGCACTTATTATTTCGAAAAGCTCATCTCCTTTCTCGTCGCAAAGTCACTATGTCCAACATCGAAGAAGCTTCGGGAGAAACCCAAACCCAGGTGGCCTCTGAGCCTGTGGCTAGCAATCAGGACGAGACACTGAACGTGCTGAAGGGCATTCTGACTCTTATGGAGAGTGTTGATACGCAGCTGAAGAATCATGGGGCGAGATTGGCGAATATTGAGAATCAAGCGCTTAAGGGTGAAAATGATTCAGGTTAGTTGCTGGCAAACTTGAATCGATGTCTGGGACTAACACTTTTTGTCAATTAGCTACGATTGAACCACCAGCAGAGACCGAGGAGCCCGAACAGACTGAGGAGCCCGATGAGCCCGAGGATCCCGAAGGCAGCGAAAGAGACCCAACCGCGTGGAGACAAGATTTAAAAATCATGCCATACGAAACTAGCACAGCCGACGTGGTGGGTCAAAGTGCTTCAGAAGTCGATGCGCTCCTCAGAGAGAAGCTAGGCAATGCCTGGGGTATTCCTTCCGATGGACGAGTAGAGTTTGGCTTCATGAAGCAAAATCTAATCAAGAGTGGTGACTGGAAATGCAACATTGAAAGGTTCCAAAAGCTTGAAGATGATCTAGTAAGATTGGGCGGCGATTTCTGGATCGAGGACTATTTTTTGGAAGGGACCCTATGGTGGAATCGCGCAAAGTACGCACTGCGCTCTCACAAAGTAGGTGATCATCAACCCAGAGACTATTTTGACCCTGCAGATCTCGAACAACATGACAACACTATTATTGGGGAATATCTTGCCCGAATGGACCTTGAGGTTGCTAAAGATTTTGAAAAGCGGGACTTGTTGTCGCCCGATGAACGTTTTGGACAAGGTTGTCTGTTTTTATATATATAAGGCCCACGGTGTTTTATGGCCTTCTCCACCAAAAGCCGCTACTCAAAGAAGCCTTGTGGTAAACAGAAAAGATGCACTAATTTATACTGTGCCGCGTGGGACATCAAATATCGATGATAACAAGTGCTGCTTTTTGTGTCCAGCATAAGGAAGCATACGGAAGAGTTCAAGGGTTTATAATGGGAAGGCCTACAAAACACCAGCACTGTACGAGATAAGCAGGCTAAGCTATGGAGCGCTAATCATTTTTAGTGTTAAAACGATTTATTCCGCATTTCAGGACAGAAATGTAAGTTTAGTTGCGACCAAACTCTTTTGGAACACGCATTCTGGGTGCAGCTCGATTCATTTTTGGTAGGAAAAGTCCGGTTCAGATTGCGGATTGGCGGAGAAGAATGTAAGTCCCTTTGCAATCAAATTCTTTTGAAATACGCATTCCTTATGTGCAGTTGAATCAAGAACTTACATTTTGTCTCCGAACTCTCTGACCGTTTTGGCAGTATGCTTCAGGGGCTCTCGTCAAGACAATTTGAATTATTTCCAGAAACTGTACCCCGGAATGGGGCTGTAATTGCTCTTCTACGGACTTATGATTGGTTGGGTTCTAAGCCGACGACGAATCCTTCTCTACTCAGGCCGGCGATGACGGGCATTATCTTATCAAAAGACACACACAGCAGCATTATTTTCACTATACCTTTCTTCGAGATTTTACCCGAAAACAGGCCACACCAGACGTACCCTAATAAAAGACCGTGGTTACCCGGCAATCTATACGGAGATGGAGAGAAAAGGCAGCTTCGCTATGGCGCGTATTGTGTAAGCCTCACGCGTCTTTCAACACTGCTAGTAGATGTACTAACCCAAGTATGACTAGGTTTTATTTCAAGCTGGTCAAATACTCGAGTCGAAGCCCTACAGCTATAAACTTATACAACAAGAGCTAGCTCTCTCGGCTTATTGGACTATGGTCTTTGTGGGGCCGTCAAAGTATTATACTAGCGCTTATGATTTCACGTCGGGTGTTTCTCACGAGTCTATCTTGTTAGAGGCAATGATTAATGAGATTAGTTTGATAATAAGCCGTGTCAATTCCCACTGGGTGGAAATTAATATGCATATCAACGACCTTCTATCCGAAGATGCCACCCTTCTACAAGGCGATGAATTCGTCCAACTTCTTTTCGAGGACGATTCTTTTTCTCGCTCACGAAAATACTTTTGGATTTTAGCTTGCCTCAAAGAATTTGAAAATGTGATCGCACAGGCTGAAAACTACTGGCGCGAATTCCAAAAGCTCTATTTCGACCCATTGAAGGAGTTGGTGGAGGATAGACTCTCCCTCATGTATATGAAAAGCTCCTTGAAGCAAATCGACGCAAGTATTGCGTCTATGAAGAGAATTCGGATTGAATTTGGTGCAACCCGCGAGGAGGTGAAAATGCTGCGCGATGGGGTAAGTTCTCTCAGGTCTATTTTCCATCACACTAAAGTCCCACAGCTATTTAACGCGAGCGCCGTAGCAGAGAGCCGCGCCTCTACACGTTTAGGTGAGAATGTAAAACTTCTCACATACGTCAGCATCTTCTATCTCCCACTAGCATTCTGTGCAGTAAGTCAACTCCTTCAAGTCTTGACTTTGGACCGCGGATCGACTGACCAAGCAGGCACTTTGGGCAATCCCTAACATCATGGAGCACGAAACGAAGGTCCCCTTTGTGGTCACGTCAATCTTGATCGGGGCCGTGACTTATGCCATTGAGTTCAACCTTGATAATATAGCCAGCCATCTTTGGAAGATCTACGAACCGTTCAGAACAAGAATGCTGCAGCGAATGGAGGCCGAAAATAAGGAGCCAACTGTTCGGGGTGACGAGGAGGTGTCCGATGAAAAAGACGAGGAGACGACAGATCAAAGAGTTAAACAGGCAACGGATCAAGAGAACAAGGAGACCAAACCGAATGACAGAGGATGGGCAAAACGCGCAAAAGCATTCCACACATTCGGGCCCAAACGAGATCGTACCAAGCCCTCAGAGTGGTGGATTGTACTGTAAGCTACTCCATCCACCAGTCCTAACACTACTAACAACCCTCTTTCCAGCTTTTCTCTCAGGCAAGGCATATACTGGTTATGTGTTTTCCCCCTCACATGGTGCAAACGCAGGATAATCACCTCTCTCAACTCCATACGCACGTGGAAAAAGAAACCAAAGGTAGATAAAGGAAAGGGGCGAGAAGCATCTCTTGAGATGGGGAATAGAGCGGAGCCAGGGCCAGGGCTGGGAGTCTAGTACTTGCGCTCGCTACCGAGACCATTCTGCTTTGATACTGTATACCTCTACAAGTACCCACAGCTTCAAAAAATGTTGTCTTTTTCGCACTAGTAATAAAAACGCATAACATTTCTCAATGCGATATCCTGCTGCCGCTTATTACTCCGTTCCTTTGTGAGCCCTGCTGCGCTAGGCGGGGCGGAGGCGGTTGGTAAAAGGGGCTCGCTAAGCGCGGGAGCTAGTTTAGTATATGAGGGGGGAGACT